>JAIGNY010000456.1:585000-650000 GCA_020152595.1 Chiridota heheva
GAGACAGCACAGAGAAGAGCAGCACGCTTTGTGTTCAATGACTACTCCAGCAGAGTCACACCAATGCTTGAAACCCTTAACTGGCCCCCTCTAGCAGAAAGGAGAGTCCGCTTGAAAACAATAATAATGTACAGGATAGTCCATGACCTTGTTGCTATACCTACCACCTATCTCCAGCCAATAACAACAACTGCTAGAGGTCACACACAGAAGTTCCTAATTCCCCTCACCAGGACCCAGACTCACAAGCGCTCTTTTTCCCCAGACACCATCAGGGTATGGAATGGCTTACCTCATCAGCTGGTGCACAGCTCATCACTTGAATGTATCAAGAAGGTTGTACCTCACATCCGGCTTCGGCCTTAGGTGGCCTTCTTTTTACTTGCACCATGTATATAGACTACACATTTTAATTCTCACCAGAACGCATTTAGTTCACAGAACATTTATACTCCAATGGAGGATTACTTTAACAGAAGAAGAAGAAGAAAAAGAAAAGAAAAAAAGATATGTTTGGCTTTTGTACTTGTTAGTGTTGCATCCCTTTCAGTTCCTTCAATGATGATATTTATATTTGTCCTCTTTCTTCAAAATGTCTTACAGTTGAAAAATCTTATGCAAACTTTTAGCGAACCCTTTGAATAACTGTGATAGATCTGAAGGCCAAATGGGATATGGCTATCAAAATTCCAATTTTATGCATACAAAAATTACAATCTAGTTTTGAGATCACCACAAGGGGTAAAAATCTATTTCTAGAATTTGTTTCATCACAGGTTGGAATTTTGTAGCAGTCACACAAGGAAGAAAACATTTAAGGTATATATGGACAGGTAGACATTTAAGGTATATATGGACAGGTAGACATTTAAGGTATATATAGACAGGTAGACATTTAAGGTATATATGGACAGGTAGACATTTAAGGTATATATGGACAGGTAGACATTTAAGGTATATATGGACAGGTAGACATTTAAGGTATATATGGGCAGGTAGACATTTAAGGTATATATGGACAGGTAGACATTTAAGGTATATATGGACAGGAAGACATTTAAGGTATATATGGACAGGTAGACATTTAAGGTATATATGGACAGGTAGACATTTAAGGTATATATGGACAGGTAGACATTTAAGGTATATATGGACAGGTAGACATTTAAGGTATATATGGACAGGTAGACATTTAAGGTATATATGGACAGGTAGACATTTAAGGTATATATGGACAGGTAGACATTTAAGGTATATATGGACAGGTAGACATTTAAGGTATATATGGACAGGTAGACATTTAAGGTATATATGGACAGGTAGACATTTAAGGTATATATGGACAGGTAGACATTTAAGGTATATATGGACAGGTAGACATTTAAGGTATATATGGACAGGTAGACATTTAAGGTATATATGGACAGGTAGACATTTAAGGTATATATGGACAGGTAGACATTTAAGGTATATATAGACAGGTAGAGAAAGAGCTTTAAATTCTGAACAAAATAGTCGTTAAAGGATTAGTTCAGGGGTCAAGCAAGTTTATCTTATATGAAAGAGGACTTTAATAGATTAAAAATGGTGAAGGATCTACTTCAACATCTTATTCCACTAAGGAGATATTTAAGTTTAAAGCTCTGTTTTAATTATGTAGAAATGACTGGAGAAGTAAGTCTACTATAGAAAGTCAATTTTTGACTGATTTTGATGAAATTCTGTGCTATTCTCATGGGTTATAGAATATTTTTTTTCAACGAAGCTCAGGGTGTGATCCTGATAAAAAATCTTGGCGATCGATAACTAGATATTAGTGATCAATAACTTGATATTAGTGATTGATATTAATAAACAAACAAGATTTCAAGATATTTCTGTGTGCCACATGTAAAGAATAATTAGAACTAGAGAAAGAATTTAAAAATATTTTTCGGCTTTCTCGCTTCGAAATCTGTCTTGTTGCAATATTCTTGAATCATACGAGAATCTGTCTTCAGAATGGAATTCTCGTCTGCATGTTTTTCTGCAAAGGAGATGTAAAATGGTGCCTTGGGGGATGATAAGAAAAGATTCGGTTTAAATGGAACGAGGTCGACAGAGCTTCCCATTACATCCTGTTTGATATTTGAGTTGTGGATTTATATGTGTATCCTTATATTCTCTGATTCAAATCCAGCTTTTTTTTTCTTGATTAAAAACGATGTAGGATACGTTTGCTGCAGTGGCGTAGTTAGACCTAGAAATTTAGTGGGAGGGGGGAAATTTAGTGGGAGGGGGAGGGGGGTGGCCTCGTACAATTTTAGAGGGGCCAAATTTGACGAAAGGCCTTTTGTCTTTTTAATTATGAAAGAATATGAACCACAGGTGCAGACATTTCAGTACCATCGGCAGATCGGAAGGTATTTATTATTATTCGTGGGGCGGGACTAACATTTGCTGATGTATATTACGTTATCGCTATTCGAGCGCAAAGCGCAAAAGTTTTGACGTGGGGCCCATGGATCTGCTTAAAGGAGCGAAACCCCCAGTAGGGGTTCAGGGGGCGCCCCCAAAAAGAAGCCTGGTGTATTTTAACCCTTTAAAGGGCCAAACTTTGATCTAACTTCAGCCCATTATTAGGAGTGAAACAGGACTTTTTTTAAAGAATCTTGATAAATTGGTGGGTCAATTGATGGCAAAATGGCTCGATATACAGTGAATTCCTAAAGCAGAAGCGGCGCCACAGTGATGAGCGCAAGGTTACTTAGCCATCGTACTTGCCAAGTAGAGAACCTCCTCCACGTTAAGAAAATAATGAGACAAGCATTATATAAAATAAAAAAACGGAAAAAAAAAAACCCTTTAAAGTAATTTTCCCTCCAAATTATAGCTAATGAACCTTAACTTACATGTAGTACCTTAACTTCTCATTTTGTTCGTCAGGCTCCCAAATATCATGCAGGTTGGCCCACCATGTAAGCATATATACATACAAAAAAAAGGCTTGTAATGAGATGATACCACTGGCAGACTGTTGATATATAATTTTATGGGAACCCTCATCTTAATTTGGAAGCACATACAACAGTAATGGCATATCCTAGGCTGCACCCCAACTGAGAAAAAATATCAAAAAAATGTTTGGTCCAAATATTGCTAGTGGCGGCAGCCTATTTTTAATTTGAAAATTGTAGATTAAGATCCCATAGTATCGGGAGATTTACCACCAAAATTCGGAACAATTGGAAACTTTTAGAACAATAAGCAGCAAGATTAAACCTTTTAGACCAAAGTTAGGGAGAATTTGAATATTTAACAATCATGAATAATGTCTTAAAGAAAACAGTTGTGAATTTCTTTTATTCTCTTTCACAATTCGGGGCATACATTTTGTTTGGGGCCAGAATTTCATTTGGGGCCAGAATTTTATTGGGGAAGGGGGGGTCAGGCCCCCTACATTAGCTTCCCCCCTCCCCTCTGCAAATTTGAATATTGAACAATTATAATGTCTTAAAGAAAATGTTTGTGAATTTCTTTTATTCTCTTTCACAATTTGATGCATACATTTTGTTTGGGGCCAGAATTATATTTGGGTTGCCAGAATTTTATTTGGGGGAGGGCGGTCAGGTAGGGTAAACGGTAAGGTAGGGAGAACAAGGGGTAGGGTAAGGGGTGGGGTAGGGGTAGGGGGTAAGGGGTAGGGTAGGGGTAGGGTAAGGGTGGGGGTAGGGTGGGGGTAAGGGTGGGGGTGGGGTAAGGGGTAGGGTAAGGGGTAGGGTAAGGGGGTGGGGTAGGGGGTAGGGAAGGGGGTGGGGGTAAGGGAGTGGGGGTAGGGGTAAGGGGTAGGGTGGGGGTAGGGTAAAGGGGGTAGGGTAAGGGGTAGGGTGGGGGTAGGGTAAGGGGTGGGGTGGGGGGTAAGGGGGTAGGGGTAAGGGTGGGGGTAGGGGGGGGTAGGTGGGGGTAGGGTGGGGGTAGGAGGGGGGTAGGGTGAGGGTGGGGTGGTAGGGTAAGGGGTGGGGTAAGGGGTGGGGTGGGGGGTAAGTGGGGGTAGGGTGGGGGTGGGGTGGGGGTAGGGCAAGGGTAGGGTAAGGGGGGGTAGGGCAAGGGGGGGGAGGGTGGGGTAAGGGGTAGGGCAGGGGTGGGTAAGGGGTGGGTAAGGGGGGGTAAGGGGGTAGGGTGGGGGTAGGGCAAGGGGTAGAGGTGAGGGTAGGGTGGGGGGTAGGGTAGAGGGGTAGGGTGGGGTAAAGGGTAGGGTAAGGGGTAGGGTAAGGGGTAGGGTAAGGGGTAGGGTAAGGGGTAGGGTAAGGGGGTAGGTAGGGTATTTTATTTTCCTACATCTACACTAAAATGAGAAAAAATGAATCACATACAAATGGTTCACATAAAGATCCCACCCAGGCTTCCCCTGTAAATTTGAGCTATCTATGGCCCCTGCCTTAAATAATCATGGCTTTGTTTGGGATTTTAGTTTGAATGATTTTTAATTGCACTTTTTTTTGGTTTGTTGATTAAAAAAAATTATAAGGATTTTGTAAGATGTGTATCTTACGTGTATCTTACAAAATCCTTATAAT
Organism: Chiridota heheva; assembly: GCA_020152595.1. Classification (NCBI taxonomy): domain Eukaryota; kingdom Metazoa; phylum Echinodermata; class Holothuroidea; order Apodida; family Chiridotidae; genus Chiridota; species Chiridota heheva. The sequence goes on from JAIGNY010000456.1 coordinate 589,557, forward strand.
GTATTTTTTTTCTTTCGCAAATCCCTTCCTATGCGAATTGCAATTAATATTTACAAAGAGAAAAGGAAAATCATTATTTTGAACAGATCGATTTCTGATTCATTCTCTCTACGAGAAACAATTTTTTTAAACGACAGTTGCAATATTTCAGCTCTTAATTTGTCTGCCTTTAAGATATGTTCTCGCCTTGTAACAAAATCTGGGCATGAAATGTTAAATTTTCTGCTGCAATTCATGAATGGTTATTTTAACCATGAGGGAAATTCACTCGCAATTAGACATTCCTTTTTTGCGTATTGATCGTCCCCGCCAGTCCTTGCTTATTGCACTATTAGCTGTCAATCAATATGGTAACCCGAACCTCCCTGCGAGCCGGAGTTCCAAGTGCTGTAAAAAGAGCGGTTCTAGCCTATTGAAGAAAAATGATACAATGGTAATTTAGCATGGCAAGTCCTTTAAAAGAAAAAAAAATTCAAGAGGGAGAGAGCATATTTTTTTCTTATAATTTTTTTGTCGTGTAAGTTGAGAAAGTGAATGAAAGGATATGGAGAAAAGGAATATTGACTAGAAATGGAGGAATGATGATGTACAGCAGACATTGTATGAGATTTGGGAGTGCCTCACCAGGGTTTGACTCACTGGGTGCCGAGTAGGGGGGGGGGCACTTCCATTTATGATATATATATATTATATATTATATATATATATATATTATATATAGAAACTCTGCCAATATCTTGCAATGTTCATCTTTTAAAGATGTGACAGACTTGTTGGAAATTGACTAGTCAAGGAAGTCTGCTATAAACGTCTGTGGTATTTATCACACACTCAGTTTATTTTCAACAACTTTTTCTACTTCATGAAATTATCATTCTTCAAGATGGGCCCATCAGTATCACTGATCTTGACAGCATAGATGTAGAAAGCAGGGGGGTAGGGGGACATTTTGGAAAGAATGGGCCCATCAGTATCACTGATCTTGACAGCATAGATGTAGAAAGCAGGGGGGTAGGGGGCCATTTTGGAAAGAATCCGCCTTTCCAAAAATTTGATAGAGCGTACCAGATTAGGAACTAAATTGATTTGAAATTTGTGCATGCATTTGATTGGTTGAAATACAACACTTCTATTTGCACTGATACTGATTTGACCTATCAGGAATTGGTTGGGAATAATCTTAATAATGACAAATTGCATTACAATTTTGCAGTGTTCTCACGTCAAAAAGTTTCTGGAACAATAATGGCGTACCTGTTTTTTAAAGGAAAATGGTGCCCCTTTTCATATTTATCCAAAGAAAAAAATACTGACAGATAATTCAATTTGCAAAGATTGATAAGGTATAGCTATATAAACAAAAAAATTAAGTGTGATGAAACAGTCACAGGGTTGTTTAGTGTAAGTAAAGATATTTGTTTATTTGATTTATTTTATCTTCAGATCAGTTTACAACAACATATACATAAATTTTAGCAAAAAGTTTTGAAAATGGAATATTTGAAAACATTTTGTAAAAAACATGAGTATAGAAAACACACACAGCTCTAAACATGTGATGTGGTAACTATTACTATAAGAAGATAAAGGACCAGAAATAAGTAATCCTTTCTAGTCTGGCCCTTTGAAAATGAATCATAATGATAGTATATAGAAATGCAACCCTTACTCTCCCCTTTTAAAACTGGCCCATTCACACCCCTAATACAACAACCGACAAACAATTTTGTATATCAAAGGAATTTGACTTAAACAAAATTAAATGAAAAATTATGGCTTTTTCTTTAGGGCACAAATTGTAATTACATAATTATTACAGTTCCCTGTAGTATGTGGCATATCCCCTCAGTACAACTATTTGTGTATGTTTCATTATATAAATACCTCATTAAATGTTTAAGTTCCTTCCCATGAGTCACCGCATTGCCCCTGGAAACTAACTGTTGAATACCGGGCAACTGCAATTGAAACAGTTTCTGATGTTTCGCCTTTTTCGAAGAGAAATTTTACAAAGGTGGTAAAAGGTGTCAACGAACGGATGCGAGTGATGTGTTAAATGAGGTTTTAATTTCTCATCATTTCATTATGAGCGTGTATATAGGTTTTGTGTGAGTCATTTCACGCAATGAGTTGATTACAAAATCTGGTAATTGACACTGATATTTTTTTTGTGGTTGCTTTGCATGTTGGTGTATGCCTTGTGCGAGATGATATGATTTTGTCACGTTGAACTGCTTATTCATAGCTATGATGTACAAATTTGCATTGCGATTGCAAGGTTTCAATAATACAGCTTTAGGGGTGTAGGTAAATTATTGTTGAATGAATTGCCATTAGTTTTTATGTGCTGTTGATCAAACAGGTTTTCGTGTAGCTGGAGCAAATAATGTTATGAATTTACAATTAACATATCGACTTGTTAGAAGGGTTTTTCCACAAAAATCAATAAGAAATGATTGTACCCGTCCCTAAGGTATATATAAAAACAAAAGATAAACAACAATTTTTTTTTATTATCTTTTAAATTAAAAAAAAATTCTTGAAGTTTTTTTAGAGGTACCTAGGTAATTACGATTTTTGCATAACATTCTCTCAGTAGTAGCACTTGAGTAATTTGCTAGGCTGTCAGCAATAGCTGAACTTGAATATCAAAGCACAGGTCAATTTTTGATTGTAATTCATGGTTAGCTGTTGTGGATGAAATCAAATGACAAACCAATTTAAGGATCTAGGGACATTTTGACTGGTTGAAGCAACAGAAGCTCAATTACTCTATTATTCCAATTTTCTTGGATGAGATTGGTTGGTTTTCTTTGGACTGGACACTAGTCCAACACAGGCTATTTCCCAGGATAGAGGAGGCTGTTATTTTTCATTCCATAGGTGTCCTGAATATCCCTCCCCCACCCTCCAGGTGTAATAACTATCCTACCTGTCATGATCACCCAAGAGACTAAATGGAATGAGTTTCAACTATTAATTTTCTCATTTATTTTTTCAACAGTGGCAGGAAACTGGTTCTAGTTTTAACAGACGCTATAGAATATGCCAAGTCGCAAGCCCCGCCGCCAACTGGCTAAGACTACCGTATATGAGACGAGGTGATGCAAGTCGTATTCATGTGGAGATCCATTTTACAATGTCAGAGTGTACAGAAACACAAAATGCTCAGCTCTGTAAAGAAACTTTTGATCTGTATTTTTTCGAGTCGGATAGTGAACAAGCATCTGATACTTACCCTCCTTGGCAGGCACCCCCGTATAAAAAAGTACAAAGAATTGCCTCAGCTGGACGGTTCTCGGACCCAGGTGCGGATGCGACGGAGTACACTACAATAGCTCACGAACACTTCCCTGTGTTGACGGAGGGATTTTTTATAGCGTTTAAAGATGAAGGGGCCTGTTTAGCGATTGTGAAAGTTATTGTATTTAAAGAAGCGTGCCCGCAAGTGACGCAAAATTATGCTATTTTTAATAAAACGTTTGAAGGAAGAGAGTTGAAAGACCTCGTGGAAGTAACAGGAACGTGTGTGGATAATAGTATTCCGTTAGGAAATGCACTGCCGATATTTCGATGCCAGTTTGGAGGGACGTGGACGTTGGCGATGAATGAATGCGGATGCAAACAAGGGTACCAACCAACTTCAACGCAAGATGGCTGTGAAGGTAGGTGTTTAAATAAAATACAATTTCAGAAAACTAATTAAAATTTTAGCAGCCTGGTATATATGCATTAGTGTTGACACTAAGGTTCAATTTTTTTTTTTTTTGGGGGTATTTTCCCCCCTTGCATAATTTTTTTTGGGGAGGGGATTTTTTTTTTAAAAGGACGGGGTTCTTTTTGAAAAAATACCAAAAAAGGCCAAAAATACCCAAAAATTTGGCTGAAGAAATGCCCAATTTGGCATTTTTTAGTTTTTTTTTTGTTAGCAGGAATTTTCCCCCTTAATTTTTGATGTGAATGTGCCCCTTTTACACCCCCTATGTGGGGTTGACTGCGATATGAGCTGATCCACACTGGGGGTGTGAGGGGTACTTTAAATAGTTGGGGGAAACCAAAGTAACAAAGATTCTATTCTACAGTGCGTGGACAGCATATTTTGCAAAAAATGTACTGAAAAGTGTGAGGAGGGGAAGGGGCATGGGCCCCTTAACATACTTGACCCTTCACAAAATTATGTAATAGAATGGCTGTAATTTGCAATGCAGTACTTCTTTGAAAAAGGTGAATACATGTTTAAGAAACAACCTGTTGTACATGAAATTATACAGAATGTACAAAAAATTACATCAGTGTGTTTGTACATCCCTTCCCGAAACATACAAAGTCAGAAAGTGCAGACTTGTTTTGCATAATACATTAGTTTTATTTCCCTCTGGTTTGTTTAAATTCGGAAAGCCTTGAAAACATCACCTTCTGGTTGAAAACTGTGAAAGGATGGTAGCATTTGCTGAAGACAGTTTGCGTAGTCAGGGCTTTAAATTTGTCATGAATTGAAAATTAATTCAGTTCTGAGGAATCCTGCTCAGTGTCTGCCCATTCTGATTTGGGTGTCAATATTTATTTCTTCTCGCTAGATGTCGTAAACGAAGATAATAACGGAGTATATCTTACGTTTTGTATTTTTCAAAATGATTCTAACAAACTCAAATCATCTCCATTTATCAGCAACATAAGATTGTGAATCTGAATTCTCAGGTTCGAAAAACAACAGTTGTTTTCCTCCTGTGAATATTGATTGGCCCATTGTGAGGTCATCGTTTGCCTAGAGCAGTTTATTGACGTCCTGGGCCTGGACACAAAGGGGTGTTCCTTAGGACATGATGCACGAATAGGACCCAAAGTCTTTAGTTTATTTTGAAAAGATAGGAAGACAGCAATATGGAATGTGTGTCTTTTATTCTGGGTATAATGTACATCTGAAGGATTATAAGGTCAATGATTCTGTTTATTGGGTTTCTGTAAGTGCTTCATCTTTGACTGCTGTGTTCTCCGTGATATTAGAATCATGTTCTCCTTTCTTGAAGAATGAATGAGAGAGATTAAGAGTGTTATTATTTTATGAGTCGGAGACTTACAGATAAATCTATATTATCTTTTGTATGATGTTTATTTCCTCACCTTGTAAACATGTTGTGATGTGATGATGAATTTTTTTTTCTAGGAAAGTATTTCTGAAGGAGGACTTATGGGGGGGTGGGTAGATTGGCAACAACATGTATTTGCATAGATGCAAATCCTCCAACTTGTTTACAACATTATTGAAATGATCTTGTTCCTCTTTAGAGTGTAAACTTTAAAATTTATAACACACTTTTTGAAGAAGTTTTTCTTTGAAGTATTTCTTAAAATTTTGAAATACCAACAAGGGATTATTTATAATGGATGGCTTGTATTATAAATGAATTAGATTAGCAACTTGGAATAATTTTTAGTTAGTAGAAAAATAATATTGAAATACAAGCTGTATTCTATAACTATTTATTCATGTCCTAATTAGTTTCCCTGGGCTGTGGGGAATGTATAGCCACCCATTGAGCAGGTCTGGGGAAGTGTGGTAATAGATCTGTATGATCTTCTAGAAGAGTAGGTCTAACTGATTTCTATTGATTGTTAAGTCTAAGGGCTGTAGGGGTGACTTTCATTTGCCAGTCCATCCCTGAATCAAGACCTGTTTTCAAAGGACATAATTTTACCCAACCGATATTGTTGTTCTAACATTATAGCTCTCGTTATCACTGAATGCCTTCTATATTGTATATAGGTTTGTCTTGTGAGTTAGACAAAACGTGTGAGACTTTTTTCAAAGTGCAGTACCTCTGTAATTGGAAATGATGTAATTCAGAGCGTGCGTTAAATTAGCACTTACAAACACTTGAGCAGTTGAGCTAAACATGGCCTGATCATTTACTTTAAAACTCAATGTAAATTTTTGTAAAATCTGACAAAATGGTGATTGGGCATGAAAATGTGAAATGGGAAAATCAATTTGGATAATTTTCAACGGGAGGTCCATCGAGGGTATGTGACAGGTTTTCGTTTAATAATAATGGGAAAGGTATTTTGTTTGGGGAATATTTATGGAGTGAAGATGGCATTTGCAGGTAGTTGAACGTAAGTACTTGTTTATGCATTAAAAATTTGCATAAATTGTGCTTGCATGTCAACTGCACGTTAAGTGACCTTTCAGAAACTTAAAATGCGCAAAGGAATTTGTTATACTAGAAGGGTTGACATATACAAAATTGATTTTGGGCATGGGAAATTGTATTGATATGAATATTTATAGATAGAATTTTTAATGAATATGCAATTGATTAAAAGATATCATTACGCAGAAAATGATGTCATCTTGCTGAGGGGCGAACCATCTTTAGTCATGTTATTGATTCTTTACGGTATCTTGTGCACAGATTGTTTAAATCATCTCTGTGGAAGCAGCCATCATATTTTATTAGTCTTTACGTAAACCTATTGTATGATTAACCAATAAGATCCTTACCGAGCAACAACAACATCACAAAATCACCAGGAAAACTCGTATCAAGCAAACAACACAAATGGTTTCTTCAGAGATAAGAAAAGTGATTTACTCATTTGTTGGGACAGTGATTAAATGAGTGCTATGCAAGCCCTTTGTCTTATAAACCACCTCCTTTAGTCAGATGTTCTAATTTGACACCTTAATTGGTTTCTTTTGTAAATATACTCATTGTTGAAACAAGGCTCAGATGGGAGTTGCTTGCACTAATTGTTTTTAAGCAACTGATTCAAAAGAAGTCATTTATAGTAGGTTTATTTAGCTGAACTTTTGTGTGGATGTTTTTGGATTGTGGGTGGTGGTGGTGATGGTGACTAAACTGGCCATAGCCGGGGGTAACAGGGGTGCAAGGAGGCACTTCCCATCCACTTTGTTTCCATATTCAACTTTTTTGTGATGATTTTTGTTTGTAACACCGATCTCTCCATCAGGCATATCTTCGTAACCTGTCCCTTATACCAGAACTCCAGATCTCTTCTCTCCTCACTATCCTCAATCTCTGACATTTTTGAAAACAATTCTACCTCAAACATTATTAACTTTCTTTGCAACAACAACCTCTTCCACCACATTTAAGTTCCCTCCCCCCCTTCTACACCTAACCTTATTTATTTCCTTTTTTTTTCCTTCTCCCTTTCTGTTTTTCCCCCTTTTCTCCCTTACAAACCTTCCTTTTCTCACTATCCTAAATCTTACACCATAATTTATTTACACCCTCTTGGCACATTTGACTCGACTGCAGCAGTGCTGTTAAACATCAACAAACCAAACCAAACCTTGTATCTTAGTGTGATTGTGCCCCCTTCTCCCCTACTTTTGGTAAGCTTGATTTTGCAACTTTACCCCTCCCAGATTTGAATTCATAACTTTCTCCACACATAGTGTAAAATGATAAGGATTTACTGTCAACATTTTGCAGCTACCAAATTAAAAAATTGCCCTGGAAATGTAACTTCTCTGATATGCCATTTCACCCTAATCCATGCACAGACTCTCTCCTTGTTTCCTAAAGCTTCCCTGGTTACATTTTGTTCAAATAGGTATCCCACAAAAATGACCCCAAGTGTGCCTGAGCAAGTGCTGTATAATACACAATGTTTATCACTAAACATTGCCTTGATAATGTCCTGAGGGCAGCGAAAAAAATCTCATTTTGTCATAAATTGTAAAGTGGGGAGAAGAACCTCCATGAGGCAGAGCGCGACCTTCTAGTGCACAGTGGAGAGCTAGAATATGTTTGTTTGAGGTAAAGTCATGGTTATTTGAATTCATGTTAAGGGTAAACATTTTGAAAAGATAAGAGGTGAATTGAATTACCATAATGGTATGGGTGAATTGATTGATAAAGGTTGGGTATGGGGTCTTGTAATCTTTTGTTCACAGGGATTGAAGTATGTGTATTTTTCTTCCATTTAAACATGTAGATAACAGTTTTGCCTACAGGCTTTTAAAATAAATTTTTTGAAGTTGAAGGTTGTTTGTTGTTAGGGAAGGGGGTGTTAAAGGTCAAAAGCCACAAATTAAAATTAAATTGTTTAGTTGCAAGGACTGGTAGGTGATATTGGTAAAAGCTTGTGATTCCTAAAAACTGATTTTGTTTAATTGATAATTTTTTTGAATGAAATTAAACAGTAAATTTTAAATCAAACAATCTAAAAGTTATTTTTAAAATAGGCTTTATGGTTATTAATGTTCAGAGTATTCAAAAACATCTAATCTCTAAAGAAACATATCTAAATTTAAGTTAAAAAGATTAGTTGAGTGGTCAAGCAAGTTCATCTTGTATGAAAGAGGACTTTTAGAGAAACAAAATGGTGAAGAATCTACTTCATTGCCTTATTCCATTAAGGAGATATTCAAGTTTAATGCTCTGTCTTATTTATGTAGAAATGACTGGTGAAGCAAGTCTACCATGCAAGGTTGACACCCACATCTTCACATTCCTAACAATTGTTACTGATTCTGAAGAAAATCTATTTAACTTTTTTACTAATTGAATGATTTTCCCTCGAACTTTCTTCAAGTGATAAATTTTGGTTACCCTCACAATATTCTGTTTGATTACTTCCTGACATAATATCCAATGGTTTTTAAGCCGCAAATCACAGGGCAATATATGATAAAATACGTACAATTTGAGGAATCTGAGTATGTGACATCACAACTAGTCTTATTTCAGTCGTTTCTATTAGCAAATGATACCAAACTTTATACTTCTTGACATGCAATCTCCAACTACAGACAAAAACCTCTTGCATTCCGTCACTATCTCAGAGACAGACATACCTACACAACTATTTGAATTATTTAACTTACGAGATGTTAAGAAAAACATGGAATTTTTTAATATGATCTTTGATGTTTCGCGAAGCAGTCATTTACAAATCATGCTTTAAGTCCTCCTGGGCAAATACGCTAAGGTTCGTAACCACCTAGGCAGAATTTCAAGTGTGCTGTTTCCTCGTACATTTGCATAAATTTGCAACATCTGTTTGTGGCATTGGCACATATGACATGTACATATCTTAACACAGGTACTCTAAAGCATACACCGGCCGCTAATTGCTCATAGGAAAGAAGTTGAATAATATCTCTCGCTGTTTCTACAAAGGAAAAATCAATAGTGGGGAAAATGTCTAGTGATAGGTTTACACATGAAGAGGCATGTGATAGTGAATCTGAGAAGTATAAAAAAAAATGTCGTTGATGATGCTGGTAAAAAGTGCAGAAATTAGAGCAAGTTTTGCCGGTGATATCGGATACTTAAAAGATCGGGCGTCAAAATTAGTTTAACCCAAATGAAAAAAATTAAATAAAATCTGTTTGAAATAATTGGTTCACAGTTAATAAAATTAGGTCATGTAAAAAAGATGTTGCATTTAAGGAATTATTATACGTTTTGTTCTTGTAAATTGAATTTGGTGTTAAAATAAGGAAAATTTCCTGCGTGTGATAATTAGATTATGTAGTGTGTTTTGAAGTTAATTTTGCTTTTTTTTCTTCAATATCTTAATTTCATTTAAAGTTGCACTGAAATGACTAGTTGTCCTGAACTTTTTTATTGTGTTTCATTCCATCTGTATTGCTCATATAAAGTTAAACCTAATTGGTTTATTTAAGGTTGATATGAAAAGTTCTAAGTTTGAGAAAAATTGTTGTTTCATTTTTGCCAGCTGACATTGCTGTAGTGACACAAACAGATGGAATCCAAAGTTGAATGAAATTCTTGACGGAGGAATGAAATTCAGAATGAAATACATATATTAAAAAACTGCAAATGTTTTTGCAATTTAGAATAAATTCTCAAATTGAGAAAAGAATTCCCAAATTAGGCTCAAGTGCCTTCCCTACCCAAGCCACTTCAGTTATGTTCAAAACGAGGGACATAGGCTGATGTAAGAGATTTTAGTTGGAGGGCAGAACTTGATTTGGTGATAGGGAGGGGGTTGTTGTTGATCATCCTTTAAATCATACATATAATTCAAGCATGTGTGTATTCTTTGTTAGTTACAAATCTGCGGTAAGCTTATTGTACCCCTTGCCCCTATGGCGAGCCAATGGGGGAGGGGACTCCTTGCCCCAATGGCGAGCCAATGGGGGGGGGGTTATGTTTTTGCTAAGTCACTGATGGAAAAGTTATTGATAATTGCTGCAATTACCATAGCTGTGCCATAAGGAAAGATGAGGGCCCAGGTGAACATTTGTAGACTTTGTGTAGGGAGGCTTTACAGGGCTTTAGCTAGCAGTGGGGAGGGGGGGGGGGGCGGTATTGAAATGAAATCTATTATATTCTTGTATATGAGAGGTGCCTCAGTGGGCCCTTTTGCTCACATTTCTCTCTCCTGTCCACTCATACACTCACTAAGTTTGAATTACCTGCATCCTGGTCACACGACCGGTCTGTTTTCAAACTAGTGCTAAACCGTTGGTGAATTTTGATCAAAAACTGTTGGTGAATTTTAATCATCACCAGGTATTGTAAGACATGTCTTTGTTTCTCACAAATGAACACTTACCGTGTACACAATGACATGCAGTGAGCGTTGTGAGTGTACATTGACACCAGCTCCCTGCTTGATCGTGGCACAATTTTCAGTTGTTGAAAGAGATGTATCATTTTTTGGCCCTGCGAACAGCTCCTAGTTAATGTCCTCTTTGTGTTTCCAACCATGCGTTATGTATTTTCCAAATATACCAATTTTTGCTATATGCAAGTTTTGAAAAGATGGCTTTGGGAAGATTTTATTTGATAGCTTTAGGGTAATAACACACTTCATGAATAGCAAGGCCTTTACCAAGTGTTATGAATGAAAACAAACATAATATGACCAAGGTTATGCATGAAGATTGTATTACAATACTAGCAGATACCAGTTATGGATGAATTATTAAATAAAAATGAAATTTGTTTAACAAGGTTGAGCATTGGGACTTGCAACCCACTGAGAGAAAACCTTCATAATTGTTGGTTGATAATAGATACTTTTAATATTTAGATCAGCTTTAAAGAAATAATTAAGAAAAACATCTTTTTCATACATTGAATAATATTTTGAAAGAGGTCGGTCAAAGAAAAAGACTGCAGGGACATCTATTCCTTTTTTTTGTTGAAAATTTAGAACTGTGGGAACAAAACACAACTGTATATACTCAAATGTTTTTTAAGATTAAAAGGAATTTGTCCTCCAGAGGAATATGTTTTAAACTGATTTAAAGGAAATATTAAAGAGGATTTATTTGCTGTTTGTGTAACTTTTTGTTGTTTTGTCCGCGAAATCCGGGGAGATTTGGATAAAAAGCTGTCCTCTGGCATAACACTTTGACGGATATATAAATATTTTCTTTAACAAGATGTGGATTATAAGAAAAGTTTTGTAAAAGGTAGGAGGGAATAGTTTACTGTAGTTTGAAATTTCTTTGTATTAGACTTAATTTTTTCATTTTTACAATAATTTGATTTGATTGTAGTTGTTATTTTTGGTCTTACAAATTTAGGAAATTTGTTAGAAAGGATAAGCATTTTAAAAGCATATTTGTGCCTCGGAAGGTGACAAAATAAAGCAAAATTTAAAAGTTTTTTTTTTTAAGAAATGAAAAGTTAAACATACTGTTGTGCAAAATGTTAACTTGGACAAATTTTCTCACTAATAAGTTTATTTCATGCACATTTAAATGATATTAGGTTTTAGTCTGCAACTTGAAATCAATTTTGTTTTAAATTTGGTGTCCTTAGGCAGTTTGTATAGTTTTAAAACAAACTGATATTTGTATGAAAAGCATGGACAAGAACAAAAGAAACAAGCCAGTCTTTAAACTCGAGTAAAAAGATTGTTCTGAGGCTGTAGTTGGGAAATATTTTTCAGTTTCAAAGAAAATCTTCGGAAAGATTTAGCCTCAATGTTTGAAACACTTAAAGGATTAGTTCAGGGGTCAAGCATGGCCATCTTATATGAAAGAGGACTTCAATAGAAACAAAATGGTAAAGAAAGCATTGCAAAATCTTATTCCGTTAAGGAGATATTAAAGTTTAAAGCTTGCTATTATTTCTGTAGAAATGACTAAAATCAGACTAGTTGTAATGTCACAGACTCAGATTTCTCAAAGTATGTATGTATAATAAAGAAAGTTTATTTAATTTTGTCACTATTAAAATTATTTTCCCTCAAACTTTCTTTAGGTAGTTTATTAAGAATACCCTTCCTAGATTCAGTTTTATTACTTTTTTGACATATCCCGAGGTCTTTAAGCCACAAAATCACAGAACAAAATATGATAGAATACATAGAGACTTTGAGAAATCTGAGGCTATGGCATCACAACTAGTCTGATTTCAGTCGTTTCTACACAAATAATACCAAACTTTAAACTTGAATATCTCCTTAACGGAATAAGATTTTTGAATGTTTTTTTCATCATTTTGTTTCTTTTGAATTCTTCTTTCATAGAAAATAAACATGCTTGACCACTGAACTAATCCTTTAAGGCCATGCAAGTTGAGGTTAGCATGCAGACATTTTGTTTGTTTTTGTTTGTTTTTAAACCAAGAGGGGCAATAAGTAGATGGGGTTGTCATTTGCACAACATGCTATATATTAGAAGGGTGATATAAGCTCCTGATTTTGAGATCATGGTAATATGCAAAAAGGAGAGGGTGGGGGAGGGTTGGGGATGGTGGGGGGATCCAGGAAAAGATTAAGTGGAACAGTCAAGGAAGGTCTGTCAGTTTGATGAACATTTTAAATTAATTTGTCACAGAGATAAATTAATGATTGTTGCAAGCTAGATTACCTCATCTTATGGTGATTCAGACATTATCCTATAGACTGAAAAGGAAAGCAATCTTGATTATTCTTTGACGATTGTTAGGGGTGCCTGGGCAACCAATTGTATCCCTTGCAATTTATTGCAGAACAGGCAGGGCTTTATATATAAAATATCTCAAAAACCTGGACCTAAAGTTTATTGTTTTAAAATTTGTTGTCTCAAACTGTTAAACTGCACCTTAATTTATTTAACACCCTCTTGGCACGTTTGACTCTGACTGTTGCAATGCAGTTAAACATCAACAAACCAAACCAAATGTTAAAGTGCTGTTAAAGGAATATTTCCATGGTTTTTTGTAATATTCCCATAGTTTTTTTGTAATATTCCTATGAATTTCTGTAATATTCCCATGGTTTGTTTTGTAATATTCCCATGTTTTTTTTTGTAATATTTCCATGGTTTTTTTTTTGTAATATTCCCATGGTTTTTTCTAAAATTTTATTTGAAAGAGCATACTTTTAAAGCCAATTTGGTACAAAAATCAGGTTGATATCACATTCCATTCAGGAGATATAAATTTTTAAAGATTTCCCAGTTGCATTTTAAAGTTTTTGTACAGTATGATAAATTCGTGTTTGATGATGTCATAGAGACAATTCCATTGCAAATGATTATGTATTTCTTTGAAGGTTAATTGATTAGAAACAACTTTCCAAAAGTTATGAAAGTAGAGTATATTTGGCAATGTATATAAATACCTAACTTTCATCAATTTATTTTTCTAGCAGGTTTTATACTAATTAAAAAAGGATAATAGATTTTAATAAAATACATCAACTTTGTGGGAGAATGTGTTGCTGTGATGTCATACTGAGCCTTTCCTATTTGTTTATTGGCATTTTTTGTGAACATTGAAATTTGAATATATCCTGCTAAGAAAAACATATCAACATGATTATTGTTCTAAATTGTTTGTAAAATTTTTCTCTTATGAAAAGTTACGAAAAAACATGGGAATATTCCTTTAAATTGTTTAAGCCAAACAAGCAAGCCAAAATTGAACAATTCTGATATTTTGTGCTTGAATTTAGTTTTATCCTTTCAAGTTTGTTTACTTCCAGCTAGAAACATGCAGCTTCATGTCTCATTAGTCTGTAAAATACATGGTTTTCTTTACATTGCTTCATTAGTGTGAAACGCATGATTTTCTTTCCTCAATTTTATTAATTCTACAGAATGGAAACACAATCTTTTATTAATGCCTAAAATTGCTCAAATTTGATTTGGAGAGGTATTTGGCATGCATGAAATGTGGTAATTATATTACGTGATAGTCAATGAAAAAGTTAAGAGCCAAAGTAAGAGCTAATGTTAGAGCCAAAGTTAGCGCCAAAGTTAGAGCTAAAGTTAGAGTTAAAGTTAGAGCTAAAGTTAGAGCTAAAGTTAGAGTCAAAGTTAGCGTTAAAGTTAGAGCTAAAGTTACAGCCAATGTTACAGCCAAAGTTTGAGCCAAAGTTAGAGCTAAAGTTTGAGCTAAAGTTAGAGCCAAAATTAGAGCTAACATCAGAGCCAAAGTCAGTGCTAAAGTTGGAGCTAAAGTTAGAGGTAAAGTTAGAGCCAGAGTTAGAGCTAAAGTTTGAGCCAAAGTTAGAGCTAAACTTAAAGCTAAAGTTACAGTCAAAGTTAGGCTGCATGAAGATTGACAAAATTAGCTTTTATCACTTGCTGTTGATTTGTGATTAATTCACTAAACTTTTAATCGCCAATATTTGCCAGCGTTAAGCGATTAATTGCAACCAAGCTTCATCCAAAACTCAGTAAAAATTTTTTTATATGTGGAAGTGGTACAGTTTACACACTCAAACATACCATGCATTTTCAGACCCAAAATAGGCCAAGAATCTCACCAAATGCAAATTTAATGTCTTATAATTACCCGTTAGGTTTATAAAACTAGTTAAAGATAAAGATCCTGGGTTTGGATGACATTCGAAGCAGCAGAGAAATAAAATATTTAACAAGAAATGTTGCCAATTTCTGGCAGCCTGAAGTTCATCTGCTGTTACAAAATAATTTTTGTACGTCGACCATACCCCAGTACAGTATTGGCTAAGGCCTGTAAAATGGCACATCCCTGCTGTAAATCAATTTCTAGTTCTTAAAGTGCTTCAACATTTTTGAATTAAACAAGTTGAATTTAGTTCATGAACATGTTGTGGAAAAATCTAAACAATTAATAATCAAGAAAATGAAGAAATTTGCTTGATTTTTAATGGCTTTTTAGGCAGAGGCGTTTGTTTTCAGTTTATAGCTCAAATCTTTCAGGTGATTTTTTTTAGTATTTTACAATCTTTTTTATTGTTACTGTACACTAGGCCACCCATATAGTATTTTCGCGATTAATCGTTTAAAACTTATACAAAACATTAAAAAAACTTCCGAGTGATGAGCGATTAATCACTAATTTTAATCGCTAATCGTTGAATTACTTATCACCAAATATGGCCGCATTCTCACTTATCTCCGGATCATGTTCCTTATCTCTGGATCATGATCCCGGCTGATGATAAACCAGCTAAATGATTATAGAAAAACTCAATGGTATGTATTCCCACTTTGATTGCGAGCTCGCATCAACCTCTCTCACGGCTCCCTCCTCTCCCTGTGTATCCCCGTCTATAAATATGTATTTGGTGTAATATCAGTGTAAGGGAATGCTCCTCCCTTGATCCCTGAACTAATGCTTTAAGATGTCACATTCTGTGGCTTCATGCCAGTCAGTTTTAGTAACACATATGTTTGTGACATGCTTTTAAATTGCAACTCTTTTTCTAGTGGAATTACGTTTTATTCCATATTATATTCAAGCTAAATCCATCTGAGCCATTAGACTCATTGAACCGGTGATTATATCCCTGGTTTCCATGGTGCAAGCGGATGAGAGTACATTACTCTCCCTGGACGGGATGCCAGTCCATTGCAGATTAACTCCCCAGCAGTGCTGGTACTCATTTTACAGCTGAGTGGACTGAAGCAAGTAGAGTAAAGTGCCTTGCTCAAAGACACAATGCAGCACTCAAGGCAGAAATTGAACTTCGTACCTCTCTATATCTCTCTATATACCTCTATATCATATATGTGGAATATAATTATCGACCAATGTCATTTTCTGTAAAAAAGAATTGTTCTGATCACCAAAAAGCAAGTAAAAGAACATTGCGATCCATCTGATCAGGTGAGCTACATATAATTTCTGCCTGTGTTGTTTCAGTCATATTCTCTAATTCTATGATTGCATGTCATTATAATGCTCACGACATTTTTAAACCAAAAAGAAAATCAAGGAATATCATACTGCAAGGAATTACGCCTACAAAGATAATCTTCCTGAAGCTTGCAGCTCTTGACTGCTTGAGTAAAAAGGAAAAAAAAAGTGTCGCTATAGCTCTCCTTAGATGTGACTTTTATCCATCTCGTGCCAAATTTTGTTTTGTCAGGCTGTGAAGTTGTTGCAGCCACTATTGCATCTTTATTGCATCATTTGGTAAAGCTGTCACGTATTATTAACTTAGGCTTTACATCATGTTGCAGATAACTTGCAATTATCTGTCGTGAATTCGAACGGTATGAAATGCGCTTGCCTACGCAAAATGCAAATTTGGATTATGTTAGTAATGAAATGTGCTACGATGGCAGATAATGTTATTCGGGATTCTGTCCAGAATGTAGCCGTTTAAAGAAGATACTGTATAATCTCACATGTTCATTTTTTTGTGGGAAAATTTGTGCCATAAAAGCACTCTTGTGAGATAGATACATTTTCAAACCTATATAAGAATATACTAAAAGCAATTCACTTATTTTTTGGGTGGGGGGAGTTAGGGGTGAAGGGGGGGAGGGAGTGATTTATTGTTTAAACAGAAGAATTGACTGGGACTTAATGAATTTTCTTTTTCTTTTGTCATTCAAGTGATTTCAAAGTGAAATTTTGGCCCCAAATTAATTGATGACCACAAATATTCAAA
Source organism: Chiridota heheva (assembly GCA_020152595.1). Taxonomy (NCBI): domain Eukaryota; kingdom Metazoa; phylum Echinodermata; class Holothuroidea; order Apodida; family Chiridotidae; genus Chiridota; species Chiridota heheva. Next base: position 606,387 of record JAIGNY010000456.1, read on the forward strand.
TGAGATTCAACAGAGATATTATGATTTCAGGCAATACAAATATTTAAATAAGATGCTAATCTGACCTTTATATGTATATTCATGACTGCTTGACTTCTTTGGATAATTATTCCTAACTTCTTTGTCAACCTCGTAGACTGCACAGGCACATGCCTTTGCTTATCAGGTTCCCCTGACCGTTGTATTTACAGCACATTTACTGGGAAGCAATTACAGAGAAATTGTTACTATCAACATTGCATGCTGGTCTCATTAATGAGCATAGGCTGGGGGCATACCTTCACAGTGTGAATATGATTGAGCCTTTCTTTCCACTAAATTGGCGTGGATTGTTGGTCAGCAGTTGTTAAGGGGTGCTTGGCAACAGAATTCTATCATTTCTTTTGTAAATTCTTTACTTGACCAATAAGGTCAGCCAATTAACTCGGACATAAATTTGAAAGAAAAAAAAAGGGAAGAGAATTACATAAATATTTGTAAAGGTCTTGAAAGTCTTTTTCTGGTGGAAATTGAATCTATTAGAGCAGGATTTGTATCACAATAACATTTGGTATATGCAGGCCCAGGGGGTGGGGAAGGGGGGGGGGCACAAGCCAGCACTTAATTCAGTGTGGTCTTGTCCACTAATAGTGGTCTCGTAAATCCAAATTGTGGTTTTGTAGACCAAATTTGTTTAGTGTTGTTAACAGATTTAGTGTTGTTAACGAACCTTTAGTTTGATGCCTTTCGGTGCCATCTCCCTAAATTAGTGGTGTTGTAAAAATCCCTTAATTTAAGCCCCCCTCCTACTCCCTCCCCTCTTGTGCAAGCACTTTAAAAGGGAAACTTGAGTAGATTCTCCATATGTATTTTTGTTTGATTTTATATAAGGGGGCAAAGGCATGGACCTTCACAAGGGGAAACTTCCCATTTTCTTGAAATCAATTTGAAAAGAAAAGTGATATTAAATTGTGCTTGTTGGGATGTTTTCATTTCCTTACAATAAAGAAATTGTTTATCACAAAATAACCGTACCTTGATTTGTATTTATGTTAGGTGAACTACTTCTATGCTTTCCTTAACTTTATGGATAGCCTTTTATGTTCATAGAACATTGACTATGCTTTCCTTCACTTTACTGATAGCCTTTTATGTTCATAGAACATTGACTATGCTTTTCTTCACTCTACGGATAGCCTTTTATGTTCATAGAACATTGACTATGCTTTCCTTCACTTTACAGATAGCCTTTTATGTTCATAGAACATTGACTGTTAAAGATCATTACTTGATTTTACGCGAAAAGGGAGATCTATATAAAAAAAGTTAGATACAAAACGTCACATACAGTATGTTTATATGTTGGAAAAAGATTTATGTATTGCGACCAGCTCTCCTGAGGGTTTTGTCTCATTAGGAGCTAGCAGCTAATGCTATACAGCCACCTCGGTACATGAATATCGGAAAAGGTCAAAATGGATGGATGCTGAGGAAAATATAAGAATTTGCAATATTCATGTGCTAGATAGTTATAATTACTGAGAATGAGCCAAATTATGAGTATCAAAAGTGTTTGTGTGAAAATAAATTCTAAGGCTAAGAATGTGTACTTATACTATACAGAAGCAGCAGAGCAGGGGCTGGTACAATAATTTCAGATAAATTTGAGCAAGTGTATAGTCTGTGTCATCATTTTCAGTGACTGAGATTTAAGAAAAAAATTGAAAGAATGAAAGATATTAAGCAATCTGTGCAGTCATAAATGATAAAGGTTTACCTTTATACATAGCTGAAATTTATCAAATTTTGATCAACTATAAGTCGGAAGCCAGTTTTAGAAGAAAAAAACTGTTCCACTCAAAGTTATAATTTCATTATGGACCCATAGTCTAGACCTTCAAAGGATTAGTTTAGGGGTCAAACAAGTCTATCTTATATGAAAAAAATATAATAATGAAGAAAGCATTCAAAAATCTCATTCCAGAGATCTTTCACTTTAAAGTTTGGTGTCATATGTGTAGAAATGACTGAAATTAAGACTATTTGTGAGATTCCTCAAAGTCTTTATGTATTTATATTAGTTTATTCTTAGTTTTTTTGAGGACTGAACCATTTCTATCTTACTGTGCAGAGGGAGCCTCCAGCCCTTACAAGTGCTTGAGTGCTTTAATTAACAATCTAAGAAAGGATGGGATCATGAATATTCATTTATAATTATAAGTTATTCATAAATTCTTCTATAATGTAGTTCTCTGTTTGTTATATTTTAAGTTAAAGAAATTGCTGATTACATGAGTTGGATGTATAATGTGGCCGTGAGATAGCCAAGATTTGTGATGAATTTTACATAAATTTGAAAACAATGAGACTTGAAATATGTTTGTATTACATATGTGATTGGTGGTTTTGTGCGAATTCAGGTTAAATACTAATACTAAATGTTCTCAAATCTCTTTGGACAATACACTGAATAGTTAAAAATTACTGGCTTTCATTTGCCTTAAGAGTAATACACTTGGATTTGACATTTTCTGAATTTTGAAAATGATTGTCAATTATGAATAAAACGGAAGAATCAACTTTCAAAAGGGCAAAAGCACTGAATAGTTCATAACTAATTTTCTGGCTTTCGTTTGCCTCTAAGAGTACTGTATGTGACACTTAGATTTGACAGTTTCTGGATCATTGTCAATTTATAATGGATAAAATGGAAAAATTAATTTCTCAAAAAGTTAAAAGTTTTCTGGCTGACACTTGGCAACCTGCTGCAAGCTTGCAGGAAACGTGCAGCAAGTTTGCTGTAACTTGCAGCATGTTTGCTGCAAGCTTGCAGTAAACGTGCGGCAAATGTGCTGCAAGCTTGCAGCAAACGTGCTGCAAGCTTGTAGCAAACGTGCTGCAAGCTTGTAGCAAACGTGCTGCAAGCTTGTAGCAAACGTGCTGCTAGCTAGTATTTGGAACAAATTAGCTTGCTCAAGCTAGCAAAAGCTATCTGCAAGCTTTTGCAAACTAGCAAAACTTTCTGGAAGCTTGTGCAAGCTATCAAATATTCTATGCTAGCTTGCGCTATTAGATGTTTTATGCTAACTTGCGCAAGCTAGTAAGCTGGTATTTGTTCCAAATACTAGTTTGCATCATGCTTTCTGCAAGCTTGCAGCATGCTTGCAGCATACTTGCGCAAGCTAAAAATGTTAGCTTGTCGTATTAGCATGCTGCAAGCTAAAATTTCTGTAAGGGTGTTATAAACACATTATATGATTTCTCTTGAGTATATTCATTGTCATGACCCATGCATTAAATCCTGGTAATACCCTGAATTGAGTATTTTATTTAGTCCATTTTTACAACAAGGTGAATTTCTTTAATAAAGTGAAAAAATGTATGTAAACTTTTCTTGTTTTTCATTATATATATATATTTCTTTATGCATTTTAAACAATCTAACATGGAATTTTTATAAAAAAGATTAATGTTTTAGGCATTGTGTATACATGCATGTAAATGCACTGTTCAAATGACTTTGCACTATGAATTGTCCTCCGTAATGTCTGGCCATTCCAGTCAAGCCAAAGTCCTTCACCCAATTCACTCTGCCTAAACATTAATCATTAATTGAAACCAAGGTTTAAGCCTTTTCTAAAACCTTACAGTTCTTAATATGCAAATTTGCAGTACATATATTAATAAGCAGACTCCAGCAGTTTTTGATGTGGGTCCATTGTTTTCAATCATCCGCCTCATCAATACTGTAATACTCGGAATCAATAATGATTTTTTCCTAAGTGGGGGTTAGAACTTTTTATGCGTACGTGCTTGTAAACTTTCAATATTTTAAAGGCCAGATATTATGTTAATGTGGAGATAAAATAACTACAATCCAACAGTTCTGATTGGTTAAAATGTTTACACAATCACTGACAAACCATTCAGTTACCACCGTGAGAGAGAAGTTTAGTATGTATCAGATTTATTGGTGACGGGTCAAGCAGTTTTGTTGAGACAAGATTCACTTTTAAGACTAATAATGTGACATATGTTTTGATAGTCCTATTACTTGTTCGTTAGTTCTATATTGCCAGGTCCTTTCTATTTTAGTTCATTTAGCGAAGTATTTTGAAACGAAATAACGTACTGACACCATTTCTATGTCGACAGAACCCAGAATTTTTAAATTTGAGTTTATTTATTTCCAAGCGCGAGAAATATCTTATTAGGACCACATAATGGCTTGATTTGGTTTTCAATAACTTTCACACTAATAAGAGTGTAATTATTTATCATTTGAAAGGTGTGAATTTGATAACTAGACAAACATAAATAAAAAGAAAACAGATTATAGTTTGCCAACTGTCTAAAACTATATTATGATGTCACTGTTTGTATGTCATAAATATCTTGAAACATGATTGCAAAGTTGTAATTTTGACAGCATTACAGTAAAATAATAATAGTAAATAGTATGGAACCATAGCATAATAAGTAATATAGTTCTGAAACTAATTTTGCACTGTTGTGTTTTAATTTCAGCATATTTACATGAAAATAGCTGATATCAATTTTAGTTAAGAATGCAAAATGGAACCACAGTACAAGTAACATGGTTTTGAAACTGCATTGTGGTGTTTTAATTTCAGCGTTTGTATAGTGCACATCAATTGCTTTGGTCAAGCCCTAAATGGTTATTACCTTGGAAGTAAATAGTATGGAACCACAAGTAATGTAGTTTTAAAACAGTGTTGTGGTGTTTTAATTTGTAAGTACATCAACAACTTAAGCTAACTTGGCCTGTTAGATGAAGAGTATGGAGCCACAGTATAAGTAACACAGTTTTAAAACAGCGTTGTGGCGTTTTAATTTCAGCATTTGTATACAGCTGATTATGTACATCAATATCTTTAGCTAAGGCCTGTTAGATGGATATGAATAGTATGGAACAACAATAGATAATATAAATTTGAAACAGTGTTGTGTTGTTTTAATTTCAGCATTTGTATATAGCTGATTATGTACATCAATTTCTTTAGCTAAGGCCTGTTAGATGAAGATAAATAGTATGGAACAACAATAGATACTATAAGTTTGAAACAGTTTTGTGTTGTTTTAATTTCAGCATTTGTATACAGCTGATTATGTACATCAATAACTTTAGCTAAGGCCTGTTAGATGGATATGAATAGTATGGAACAACAATAAATAATATAATTTTGAAACAATGTTGTGTTGTTTTAATTTCAGGGTTGTATATAGCTGATTATGTACATCAATAACTTTAACTAAGGCCTGTTAGATGGATATAGATAGTATGGAACAACAATTAATAATATAATTTTGAAACAAATGTTGTGTTGTTTTAATTTCAGCGGTTGTATATAGCTGATTATGTACATCAATAACTTAAGCTAAGGCCTGTTAGATGGATATAGATAGTATGGAACAACAATAAATAATGTAATTTTGAAACAGCGTTGTGTTGTTTTAATTTTAGCGTTTGTATATAGCTGATTATGTACATCAATAACTTTAGCTAAGGCCTGTTAGATGCAGATAAATAGCATGAAACCACAGTATAAGTAACAATTTATTTTGAAACCAGTGTTGTAGTATTTTAATTTCAGTGTGTGTATATTGCACATCAACTGCTTTCAGTTAAGACAGTGCTAAATGGTTAATTCATTACTGTTTACCTTGAAGGCAGTTTGGCTAGCTTATGCAAATATTGGTGGTTGTTGTTAGAAGGAGGTTGTTGAGATGCGCATGCATTGAATTATTACAGTGCAAAGCTCTTTACATGTATTTGATTTTGTTAGGGTGCTAGTTTGTCAAAAGTATTGGTTTGATTTTTAGGAAGAGGAAGGGGAAGGGGAAAGGTATGGGTGGGGGTAAGGAAGGAATAGTGCAAGGGGAAGCAATGTACAGAAAGTGTTTTTTTGCATGATTTAGTCCATAACTGAAAAGAATAATGACACATAAAAATTATTTTTGTTTGGATGCCAGTTGATTTTAAGGAAGGGGAAGGAGCAGAGGAAAGATAGGGGTAGGGGTGAGGAAGGAATTGTGGAACAAGGGGCATTCATACCCATTTGATCAGAGCAGAATAAAGGCATACAAATTCAATGAAGACTAACTTTTTTAATGAAGTTAAGTTTTAAAGAATTAAATAATTACCTACATCCACTTTACATACATCCACTTTTTTTACCACTCAATCAAATTGTAAATTTATGCAGGTTTTCATTGTCCAATATTGGTAATAAGTAATGGCAGTCTGTTAAATGCCTTCAAGTTTTTTTTCCTGAAAACACCCATATTCACTCATTTAGGTTTAGGGAATTATAACAAAATGATATCCTATTTCATATTATTCTATCAATTTCTGACAATTTCTTTGTTCTTTCATTTCATACCACCGAAAGAAATTGTCATATATACATGTTGTTTAAAAAATTGTTTGTAATATTTTGTTTTGCAATAGTAAGATGGAAAACAAAGCATTTTGACGACCACCTTTGTCGGCAAATGGTCATGTTTGCTAAGTTGCAGATCATGTGACGGTCATCTTGTTATTTGATTTACCAGTCAAAAAACAGAAAGCAAAAGAAAGAAGTTCAGCCAATCTTGTTAATTAAATTGGTTTCTTGGTCCTGTACTCCTTCCTTCTTTCTTTATTTTCTTAAATTAATCAGATGGACTTATAATCTAAACAAACTGTCCAGTGTTGATAGGAATAAAAGACGTAAATTAAGATGCATGTTTGTTTGATGTAAAAAGATTGAAGGGATGGGTGTAATCAGAACCCTAGCTTTGATGTTTCACATGGGCGGCCTGCCCTGCCTCGCCCCTCCGTGGGTCTGCCCTCCCCTGGGGTCTGCCCTTCCCCTCATGAGAAAAATGATTTCAAAAAAATAATTTTTTTAATTTGATTTTTTTTTAAAACTTAATAATCTTAATTAACCTCATAAATTAAATACCTTACATGGATGCAACACAGAATGATAGCATAGTAAGCAATTGTTCTTTGGCTCATGAATGGTCCTTATCAATCAGAATAGTTTCATGCTAAGGTGCATGATTATAGCTAAATTCCCAGAGCTTCTTCACCATGGGATTGAGCCTAAAGGGGGCCCTTGACTCCACCCGAAAAGATGCAGTGCTTCACTTGCGCATTAATGTGCCCCTCGATAAGTCTAGCACCCTGCCCTTTTTCAATCAAGCTAGGGTCTGGGTAATGGTCTAGTATCTCTATGTGAAGGAATAGGGTAATCGGTCAAGTGTGTCCAGTATATATGGCACAGTGTGGAACTGGGAGAGAATGCAAACAATTCTTATTCCATCCAAAGGATGCAGAATTGGTCAATGTTCACAAGTTTGTTGTCTGATAAGGAAATTGGTATCAGAAATATATACAAAAAGAAAGTTAGCATAAAGAAATTCGAGAGATTTCTTGTAGTGATGTCACAAAATTTAAAGGAAATTTGCATAATCTATCATATTAAAGGACCACTAGACCGAAAAGTGAGGCATATTTTTAGGGGTCTCCAAAAAATCAAATGCTTATGTAGCATGCAAATTTCTGCTTAATATGAATATTCAAAATTAGTAACCTTTGCCCTCATGTCATCTGTGGGCTATAAAGGTATGAAGGTTAGGATCTTTTGTGGATGGTATATTAGTGAAATTTGCCAAATCAAGCGCCTTCACTTTTCGGTCTAGTGCTCCTTCAAGGCATTCAAATTTAAAAGGCTATAAAATAAATGTTTAACTGATTTTACTAAAATTTTTTGCTGTTTTCATGGTTTATTGTCTCCAAATAAAACTCAAGACTTGTTTCTACTTGTATGTACATCTTTTAGACAATAATTTGATTTCAAGTTGAAAATTCAAATCTTAAAATGGATGGAGTTTTATAACACCAGGGGTTCATATGGTTCCTGGAATTCCTGGAAAGTCAGAGAAAACTAAAATACTAATTTCCAGGCCTGGAAAATCAGGAAAATGTACAATTTTTCAAAAAGTTAGGGAAAAGTCGGAGATTTTTATGAAAGCACATATTTTGTCCCGATTTTCTCAATTTTAATAAGTGATTAAAAAAGCAAGAAAGGCACCATATGTTGTAGTTAAAGATATATGACTGTTTTAAAGGTCCTGGAATTTTCAGTTGAGGTCCTTGAAAGTCATGGAAAAGTCAGGGAATTCTGCAAAGCCAAATGTGTACAAATCCTGAACTCTTTTTTTCCACCATTTCATTTTAAAATTTATGCTACAAAATGGACATGCCTCAACAATAGGTGGGATATAAGGGAGGGGGAGGCAAAGGGTCACTTTACTTTTTTCAGAATTTGTATCTTTGTATGGTGTTTTTTGCATCTTAGCATGATTTTTGTGGTTCTGCCCCCCACTTTTGACTTTGTTCCCCCCCCTCCCCACTTTTGATAAGTAAATCCTACCCATGGCCCCAACAGTCTAAGCTAATTAAGCCTCAAATAGATATGTAATTTCAAACATGATTTTAATAATGATTTTGCAGTTGATGTACAGAATACTGGATTAAACAGATTGAACAGATGTCTGTATGTCCAGTCCATTACATGTTTTGACGAGGTATTCCATCAGGAATGTTTAACACCAGTTCAGACTAGAACTCAATATTTGCACATTTTTTTCACCGCTCTCCCTTCCGTCATTATTTTGTTTACCAAAGAAACAAAAGAAGAAGGGCCTGAACCAAAGACAGTTGTTAGGGACAGTCGTTGTCGGTGTAATACAAAGAGGGATTCCTAACGTCCCATCTGATATCGTAGTTTCTTTTAAACCAGATAAGTGTTTACCAAGCTGGTTAGACTGTGTGGCTGAGCCTACTGCCAAGTGCCTGTTATGAATAGTCTCCCTTTTTGATGCAGGAGATGCATAATTTAAGACTTATTTGGGCTTCTGTGTCTTGTAAGTTTTGTGGATTCTGGGGGTGGATGACAGATGGCTTTAAGGAGATTTAAACAGATCTTAGAATCTTAGGAGATGGAGAAGCACCTATGTAAACAGGAGTTCATTCTATGCCATCTGTTGCGGTTGCTCGGGTAATTCAACATTCTTAAGAAATTTAGGGGGATGTCTCTACTTTGAAACTGGTTTGCCTTCCCTTAAGAATGATGAGTTCATGTACGATGGACTCGCTTGACCACTGACCAAACTAATCTTAATCTATTAGAAATCTACTTCTACTAGATACTATACTACAGTTTAAATGCTTGCTACTTCAGTTCCATACATTTATTAAATACTATATTTAACCCAATGGTGCCCATTGTCTTGACCACTGACCAAACTAATCTTAATCTTTTAAAAATCTACTTCTACTAGATACTATACTACAGTTTAAATGCTTGCTACTTTAGTTCCATACATGTATCAGATACCATATTTAATCCAATGGTACCCTAAGTCAGTACCATTGAGAGGGGGGAGCATACAATGGAAATTGCCCTGCTCCCAGCCATCGAGAAGGACCCAAGGAACGATCGAAGGGAGGCCATCCAAAAAGCTGAAAAGGTTTTCAAGTTGCTGTATATTGCACACAAATGTGATTATAGCAAAGCTACTGAACTTTTGAACAGTCCCTGACAAGGGGCACCCATTTTGGTATTGGCCTGGGGTATGATCAGGGGCAGACAGGCCAACGATCGACTGATCCTGGATCGATGGGTCTGTATGGGCCGTTAAAACAGGCGCAGCATATAATGTGGGCCAGTCTTCACTTCCACCCCTGGTATGCTTCCAATCCTTAATATATATTTTGGTGTGTAATCTTTCTGAAGTAAAAAAAATGTGATAGAAACTATGCAACCATAGTGATCATAGTAATTTGCACTTTGTGTCTATTTATATACATACCTTTATATTATTATCATATATTTGATGATCTTGTAAGAAGTATAATACTTGGGAAAAGTTATATTAGGAATTTTTTTTGTGCAAGGTGTGTTATCTTGTTAATTTTATAATTGCATCTCAAACATATCGAAAAAGACGGGAAAGTACATGGCATGTGATAAAGAAAATTCACGAGTATAATTTACCAAATTTGAGCTATTTTTGAAGACTTTACTGGCTTGTTTTTTTCTGCAAAACATCTTCAATGCATTTGAAGGATGGAATAAGATATTTCATAAAAGACAAACATCTTCATTTTGTCCTTGGTATTGCATAGGAAACTTGTACTTGAGAGGAAAGACTGTTATTTCTTGCTCTCAGAGGAGCGTAATGTTGGTAACTGAAGACATCTTTAGGGATTTCACCACATCTTGCTTGGGTATCGAATTGGAGGTACTGAAGCAGGTGAGGTAGACGTGACGAAAGACATATTGAAGAGGATGTAAGAAAACCACAAACTTTATATCTCAATAAATTTTCGAGGAAAATACACTCTCTTAAAATTATCAAATTTTGCGGAGTGAGGTGTGGAAGTATATGTGTTTGTTTATTATGCATGTATATACATCATTTGTGCAAAGGAAATTTCCTGCGCCTTTATATATTCCTACTTATTAAGAAGATACGTTGTCATGTCTCAAAATGAAAAGTGTGATGCTTAGATGTGTTAAAATTCTGCATGATAGATATTTTCCAAAGGTGTATATTGGATTAATCTAATATCATATTAAATTAAAGGGGCATTTGGCATAACAGATGTATTGTGGGTTTAGTTAAAGGGGCACTTGAGTGAAAATTGAGGGCAGATTTTTTGAGTCTCAAAAATAACTCTCAAGTAAAATTAACAGCACAAAGATGTAACAATAATAAAAGTGAAAAAAAAATTATAGCATAAATGAGATTTTAATAGAAATAATGGACCTGTTTCTTCAGGGATTATAATTAATATTTCAGGAAGCACTGACCAACATCTTTAAGGATTAATTCAGTGGTCAAGCATGATTGTCTGAATTACTTCAGTTGTCAAGCATGATTGTCTGAATTAGTTCAGTGGTCAAGCATGATTGTCTGAATTACTTCAGTTGTCAAGCATGATTGTCTGAATTAGTTCAGTGGTCAAGCATGATTGTCTGATATGAAAGAGGATATGAAAAAGGACTTCAAGTAAAACAAAATGCTGAAGAAAGCATTCTAAAATCTTATTCCGTTAAGGATATATTTAAGTTTAAAGTTAGGTATCATTTGTGTAGAAATGACTGAAATCAGTTGTGATGTCATAACCTCAGATTTCTCAAAGTCTTTATTTATTCTATCATAATTTGTCCTGCGATTTTGTGGTTGAAAAACTATGGGATATGTCAACAAAGTAGTAAAACTGAATCTAGGAAGGGTATTTATAATATACCACCTCAAAAAAGTTTGAGGAAAAATAATTTAAATAGTGAAAAAATTAGATAAACTTTCTAAAAAATACATAAAGATTTTGAGGAATCTAGAGGCTGTGACATCATACCTAGTCTGATTTCAGTCTTTTTTTCACATATGATACCAACTTTAAACTTGGATATCTTCTTAACGAAATAAGATTTTGCAATGCTTTCTTCACCATTTCTCTTTCATATAAGATGGGCATACTTGACCCCTGAACTAATCCTTTAATATGCTTGTTAACATTTAATGCCTGTGCAGTAAAGGTTTGTGTGTGGTGGCAATGTGGGTAGCGTAGCCAATGAAGACATCAAATTCAGGAGAAATAAACTCCTTTAACATTTTCCATCAAAGCAAATTAACCAGTTGATTTTATAAAAGGTGAATCTTTATAAGAAAGGGTGGGGGTAACTTCGAAAGCCTCCCCCCATCTTTTCCACCTTCAATAATCCTATAAATTTCCATTAACTTATGTGATGTTTATTTAAATTTTATCTCATGGAGATAACCTAAAACATTTTCCCTCCTCAAAACGTTATTCCTGACAATATTCAGCTCATTAAGACAATTTGCCCATGAACTGACGATCTTCATCTTCTCTCTCAAGTGTGCTGAAATGAACGTCTTGAAAAAGACATCTGTTTGTTAGATACTCGCCTCTTACATGATCTTTTTCTTGCGAGTTGCTCATTGTTAACATGCACATGCTGCTGCAGATATGCATCCTGCTATCCAACTCGGAAACTTTTCATGAATAATTTCTGAATTGTTTATTGTTAATGGCTACGAGAGATTGCGTTGACGAAGATGCAATGTTGTAGTGTCGCAAAAGGTGTTTTTATCGTTTCTGACAGTTTCAGATGGAACGAGAGGGTAACGACATCTGTATGCACGCACTCGCTTATATTGATCTTTAATTCGATTGAAGGAAAGAAAAAGAAGTAAGCACTGACAGGGAAGGAATAGAAAGATGTTTAAAATTGCAAATTAAGTGTCATTCAGAGTTTCTTTCTGGGAACGAGCGACCTTATAGGTGGATATTTTTACTGTCATCAAAGTGAAGGTTTAGAAAAGGGAGATTTTTTTTCCAATCTGTAGTAGTAGGGTTCAACAACATCCATAGTTGTTTAATACATGTGGAAAACTTAAAATGTATCGGAAGTGTCTTAATAATAATAACAATAATAATACATACGTTTATACAATGCTAATCTTGTAAAAACATTCATAAGTGCTGTACATACAAGGAGATTCGATACATAAGAATACAGAAATGACAACATAAATAGAAATACAATGGATCAAGCTGCACATTTTAGATTAATGTCTTTTTAAACAAAAAATGTTTTAGGTTTAGTTTAGAAAAAGGTCAGGGATACATTATCAATACATTTGAGTTCAGTTGGAAGTGAATTCCACAACCAAGGACCTTTATAAGCAAAGGCCATTTCGCCAAGAGTTTTATGCTTAATACGGGGAACAAATAGGGACTTAAAACGAAAGTCATAGCGGGATGGTTTTTTAACAACCATTTCACATAAATAATTTGGAGCTAGGCCTTTAATGCACTTGAAAACTTGTAAAATAATTTTATAATCAATTCTTTGTTTGACTGGTAACCAGTGAAGGGACTTCAAAACAGCATTAATGTGAGAACATTGTAGAAATATGTAAAGAATTTACTACATATTTGAAAAACAATGTCAAAGGAAAATTTCTTTTGACTTATTTAAGTCTATAGTAGGCCTATGTATGGACATTTTACATGTTAAAGAAGTGTGTTACGGTTATATACTGTAACTATACCCAATTTTAAAGTTAAAGATTATAGGAATTTTTTTAATCAAGACTGGGAAAATGACATCTTTAATTAAATGAAAAACAAAATAGTGAAGAAACCATTCAAATAACTTATTCTGTTAAGGATATTTAAGTTTAAAGTATGGTATCATTTGTACAGAAACAACTGAAATCAGACTAGTTGTGATGTCATAGCCTCAGATTTCTCAAAGTCTTTATGTATTCTATCATATTTTTTCCTGCGATTTTGTGGCTTAAAAACTATAGGATATATCAAAATAGTAATAAAACTGAATCTAGGAAGGGTATTTATAATATACCACCTGGAGAAAGTTCGAGGGGAAAATAATTTAAATAGTGAAAAAATTAAACAAACTTTCTTTAAGATACATAAACAATTGTTAAGAATGTGAGGATGAAGATGTCAATTTTCTATAGTAGACTTACTACACCAGCCATTTATACAGAAATAAGACAGAGCTTTAAACTTTAATATCTCCTTAACGGAATAAGATTTTTTAATGTTTTCTTCACCATTTTGTTTCTTTTGAAGTCCACCTTCAAATAAGATACATTTTCTTGACCCCTGAACTAATCCATTGAACTCAAATATCTCCTTAAGGGAATCAGATTTTTGAATGCTTTCTTCACCAATTTGTTTCTTTTGAAGTCCTCTTTCAAATAAGATACACTTGCTTGACCCCTAAACTAATCTATTGAACTTGAATATCTCCTTAAGGGAATCAGATTTTTGAACGCTTTCTTCACCAATTTGTGTATTTTGAAGTCCTCTGTCATTCATTATAAAGGATGAACAGACCCCTGAACTAATCCTACAAATCTCTAGCATATATCAAGCTATAATATTTGACTTTATATGTCTCCTTTAATGGTTTATTTAAGAATACTTTGGCCATGACAGTTGATGTACATCGACTATAATTTTGTACAAAAATTGTTTTTTGAATAAAGGAATTTACTGGTAGGAAAATTGTTGTTATGAAGAAGGAAATTGATAATAACAGGTCTTCACCATGTACTTTCAGTTGTACTTGAGTTTGACAAAATCCCAATCAATTTGTAGATGTTTGTTGTTGTCATTTAGACAACATTTTGTTTTTCAGCACAGACATGATACAATTATTTATGAGTAATAACTTCTGCTGAGAAAAATATCATTCGGTTTAAACGCATGTTTTAGGAAGAAGCATGGTAGGGGGTCATGTAATGTGTGGTTCTGTCGCATGCCGAGAACGCATTATCCACGGGATTATGACGCAGGGATTCCCAGCATGGAATGTAGTGGAACCATGAGTTAATGTTTCTCAAGAATGTCTGATTTCATTGTGTCCTAATTTGAAGGGATTGTATTGTCATTCTTACTTGGTATTTGCCGAGTGAGCTTTAGTTTATTTGAGTAACTTGTGAGGGAAAAATTCAATACATATATTTCTATTGATTGACAAGGCCAGGAGAGATAGATGTTTTCTTAAGTCTGTGAGTTTAAGGACTTTCTTCTAACTTTAAAATGTTTAGTTTTGCATGAATATAAATGAGTAGTAGAATATCCAAGCATACATGGAAGTAATAGGGGGAGTTTACAAAACAATCTTGCCTCCATAGATTTTTAAGGAGGGAGGGGGGAGGGGGGGGGCGGAATTTAAATGTTAAATAAAAGTAAAAAGTAATTTGAAAAAATAATTCAAAATGGGTTTAGTGTGAATTTGAGATGATATTTAAAACCAAAATGCAGGGCTTCCGGGGGATCCACCCCCTGGTCCCCACCAGGGGCCTGCTTAAGGAACCTTATCCTATTGTGACGTATGCTTTGTGTGCCCGTTACCACCATAGGCAGTACACACTTATACATACAATTTCATTTGTGCCCCCTCCCCAATACAATATGTTCTAACAGTGCCACTGCATCGGGTCCAAATAATTGTTGAGAGTGCCCCTGAGAGTATCCCTATTTATTGTGATTTTCTTAAATCTCTCCTCCGTACAGTAAGGAAAATCGTTATGACAGACTGACATCATTGTCAGCTGCCTGATGGCAAATTAACCAGGGGGCTAGCCATCCATTCTTTTTTCAACTGGGGCTATGGAAATGAATTGAATGAATTTAATAATGTTTTCTTTTTCTCTCTCTTTTCATGCATTCTTCATCTTCTTGCTTGATCTGGTCCATTTTCAGGTAAGGAAATTGATTACTTAATTTATCTGTAAATAATAAGTATTTATGGGAGGTTTCTTACCCAGTTAAAATGGTGAGAAGGAAAAAAGATTGTAGTAAGTAATTATTATTTTACTATAACTATCACGAAGTCACATTGAGCCTACTGAACAAAACAGCTTGCTCTATGCAGGTGCAACTTAATACCCTTTGCCATGACTGTAAAAAATGGGCCAGTTAGGATGAAAACTGTGTGAGTACCACCAAAAAGCCCTAAGCTTAGATGAACTAGAACGCCCCGACATGGGCAAAGCTATGTTAAATGATAAGAAACCTCAGCAGGGGGGCCGTGGCAGGGTGATGTCAGCAGGGGAACTGTGGCAAGGTGACGTCAGCAGGGGAGAGGGGCAAGGTGACACCAGACCCTTGTAGCAACCTGCAAGAGGCGTAAAATATAGATATGCATGAGGAAATACTGACACCAGGTAAGTACGGAGGCCTATGGTAATTCAAAGACAACGGGACCTAAACACCCTACCCGGAAGGCTCTGAATAAAATATTTTAGAGCCTCAGGACGTCCCCAAAATTGATTAATTACCAATTGTTACCAGCCTTTTAAAGCACAATTTTCCAATCTTCCAGCCTTTTAAAGTACAATTTTCCAATTTTTTTTTGTCAACTGAATTTCAGGGTCACAGCAGACTTATTTTATTTTCTATTACTAAGACTATAATAAAGCTGTTTAATTAAATGGCTATGTTGTAAGCGGTAGCACCCCACTATGCCTGTGTCATTGCAATGTTATGTTTCTTAGAATTTGCATCAAAATAGATCTCCTTGCGGCATTTACTTTCTTGTAGCTAATCAGTTTGAGTTACTGTTACGATGATAAAAGGTTGCATGTATTCAAGCATGACTGTATGTTTGTTCAGCGTATGCTAAGCGAGCTGTGTGAGGATAGTGCATTTGTCTTGGAATATTCTTGGCGAAGGCAGATCTGCGTTCTCACCATGTCTCCTTTATCGATGCATATCATTAAAATGAACATGTTAGGCACTGAAAAGAAATTAAAAACTACAGTATGGCCTATGTTACATGATATTGTCGATAATTCATGCTTCTGATTTCCAGTGTGCATATGTGTGTGTCGGTGGGAGAGCAAGGGTAAATCCATATTGAGATCAGAAACAATGGTCCAATGTTTTTGTCCATTCAATAGAATCTTTCAATATTTTCTTATAGTGGTTTCATTCGCTAGAGGGTAGCGGGGCAAAATTGAAACCTTAAATTACGGGTGTAGCGGATACTATTGCTAAAACAGCGTTAAAGGAGTACTAGACCGAAAAGTGAGGGCGTATCTTTAGGGGGTTTCCAAAAAATCAAATGCTTATCTAGCATGCAACGGTATAACAATTTTCTGGTTAATATGAATATTCAAGTAACCTTTTGCCCTCATGCTGTTTGTGGGCTATGGAAACATGAAGTTTATTGATCTTTTGTGGATAATATATCTGTGAAATTTGCAAAAAACGAGCGCCCTCACTTTTCGGTCTAAACAGCTTCTTTTTTCAAAATGGATTTCTATTTTCAAAATGGACTGGAAAAAAGCCTTCACATTTACCATTAAACCCTTTTTTTGGTGCTTAATAAACTCTGTACCACTTTACAGCAAACACAAATTTGATTAGATATTCTGGTACAGAGTTTATTAAGTACCATAAAGGGGTATGATGGTAATGTGAAGGCTTTATTCCAGTCCATTTTGACAATAGAATTCTATTTCAAAAGTAGAAGCTGTTTCTATACTCCTTTAAAACAAAGGAAATTTTGTTTTGTTTCAAAGAGTCAGTTATATGTTAGTTACACTTTGCAATTTTTTTCATTGTTTATGCAATGTTTTAATGAGGCACGTTTCTGACTATTTTGTTAACTAGATCAAATTGTGCTTGAGGGTTGTCTGCACTGCTGGAAAATATCTAAAAATATAAACAAATTCCCCCAAAAATAACTTATAAAAATTGCAAATGTCTTAAGAAATAATTGCTTTGGGCTTTTTAATAGATTGCTAAAATTGCATGAATTTCTTTTTTGTGTTTTAGGGAGAAAAAAAAAAAAAAAAAAAAATTCAAAATAGTTTATAAAGTGCTGATGAATTATATATGGAACTAACCTTTGTTAATATGTCATTAAGGTGTCATTCACACTGACCTAGATATGCAAATGACTGTGACATGCATTAAAGAGCAGGTGCACTTTTTGATTTGCAGATGGAAATGAAACATATACTGTGAATTGTAACATCGTATAATGCCATAATCTTGCCAGAAAAAAAAAAAAAAAATCAAATTAAGTGCAAGTTGGTTTTGTGTGAACGGATCTCTTCAGTGATTGATAAGAATAAAAAATCCATGTTTTTATGCTCGTCATACATGACTTAGGCTGCACTTTATCTGTTTATATACCTCGCAGCTGCGTAAAGTTCCATCAGCGCTATTTGAGCATGCTCAGTGAGGCGTAAAACAATGTAATATCTGGGAATAGGTGTGAAAAGCCTTTGTGTGCTTTCATCTGTGTGATGATATAAGAGCAATGCCCACGAAGGCTCGCCAAAGGGCACGCCAGTTCATTGTCAATGCATGGGGTGGCCATTTAGGTCAAATTTAATATCTATTTACTTTATGCTTTGTGTGTGTTGTTGATATGTAAATATACTTAACAAAAATTATGTTGACTTGAAATGTAAAGAAATTTTCTTAAGTATATAATATTTTAATTTTGTATTTTATTTTAAATTGTTAAAATGGACTTGCAAATACACAAAAGAAAAAAAGAAG
Organism: Chiridota heheva; assembly: GCA_020152595.1. Classification (NCBI taxonomy): domain Eukaryota; kingdom Metazoa; phylum Echinodermata; class Holothuroidea; order Apodida; family Chiridotidae; genus Chiridota; species Chiridota heheva. Next base: position 624,526 of record JAIGNY010000456.1, read on the forward strand.
AAGAAAACTGCATTATTTTATCAATGATTTATTTTTGTATTTAAATTAAAATGGGCATGGAATTACAAACAAGAGTGATACTTTGTTAGCATCATGTCAATGCCTTTTGACCTCTTTTGATATCATGAAAGCATGAGTATGCCTTGGAAAAATATATCTGTAGTACATTTCACAGCTGGTACTTGACTTTTTCCGGCATAGACAATTCTTTCTTATAAGTAATAAAATAATCCCCTTCAGCGATGCGATTCAAGTGCTCTTTGCCAAAATGCACAACATAGTAATTTGTTTTAGCTGATCAGGATGAAGCAGTTTTTGAAATGCAACTGATACTATGCTTAAATATAAAACATGCAATCTGATATAACAAGGACTTAGTAGGTTTGCAGTGACCAAGCTCAGGCCTGTTCAGTTTCATAGAACGACTGAAATCAGACTAGTTATTGTGACATCACATCCTCACATCCCTAAAAGTCTTGTTTTTGATTGAAGTTTTTCTGAGATTTTCAAAACCATTGGGTAAAACAGAATCTAGTAAAGTATCTATAATATATCACATTAAACAATTTTTAGAAATAAAATCAGTCACAAAAAAAAGTTTATTTTCATTAAATTGCTGTAGCAATTGTTGAGAAAGTGATTGTAAACATCTCTTTAACAAAATAATAATTTTAAAGACTTTTTAACCATTTTTGTTTCTTTCATAATTGTCTTCTTCCATATAATATGTTTATTTTAAACTTTGATGGATATCTCTTTAACAGAATAAGACATTGGAGTAGTTTGTCCACCATTTTGTTTCTTTTAATATCCTCTTACATGAAACTAGAATTATAGCACTCTGCAGAGCCTATACCTAGCCCCTGTTCATTCCCAACTGGAATACAATCTACCAAGTTATAACCCCAAACAATCTCTTTCCACTGTTGATCTGTATTGCCATTTACATTCTAAACACTTGAGGATCATCACTTGTGATCATTGTTTTCAGTTTTATTCAGGCTAAGCATTCATTGTTTGAGCTCTATTCAGCCAAGATTCACATTCCATTATTTTCCTTTCATACAAGAAACCAATTGTTTTGATTCTGTTCGATACCAGAAACCACTTGATCTTATTTTTTAGAGTCCAGAAAATTGATTGTTTTGAATTCATTTCAGGGCATGAATTGTTTAAAACATTTCATTGGAATTCATTAAAATGTTTTAACTATGTAAGTCTTCACAGATCTTATCTTAAAACATCCCCATCCCTATATTTCTGCCCTTCCCCTGTTCCATTAAGTCCCAAATTTTAATCACTTCTTCTTGAAACAGTAAGAAAACCACACACCAAATTGAGTCAAAGTTCAATCATCAGTTATTGAGATATCTTGATGACAGACAAACAAACAGACAGACAAACAGAGGCGAAAACATAACCTCTGTCCGACTTTGTTGGCGGAGATAGTAAACTTGCTTGACCCCTTAACTAATCCTTCTTAAAGGAATATTACTGGTGGTTTTGTTCACTAATCTGCAACCTTGAATGTTAATACCAAATCCGAACAAATATACATGCACTTGTTTGATATATTATTCATTAACACATATATTATTCATTAATCACATAGTGACCTCTAGCTTATGCATATTGCAGAAGGTTTTCAACATGCGTACAACATGTCATGAAATACATCGTCTATTAATCTTGAAGATGTCATTTTCATATATAAGTTGAAAGAAGAGGAAACCTGAGTTAGAACATGTATAATCAAGTTATGTTTTGCTAATTTCTCCAGGGTCCAGATGCAGTGATTGATTGCATCATTTTTTGTCATTTGTGCAGTTTTTGGAGTCAAAAGTTGAGCCAGACTTAATTCTTTGCTCCAAAGAAATGAATGAAAAGGTTCCATTAAGCAGATATGTACACAGAGGTCAAAATTTTCTAAAGAGATTCTATAAAGAAAGAATAAAAAAAAAAATAAAAAAAACTTCATCCATTTGTCCTAAAAGGTTAGTATGCAAAAACTCTGGGTTCAAAAGTGCTGAAAAGGCAGACAATGGTAGAAAATGTCCCAGAAAATTTAATCAGAGTCAAAATTTTATGAGAAGTTAAAAGAAATTTTTCTTACTTGATCCTTAAACTAATCCTTTAAGTTAGGTGAGCTATCACTGTTCCCTAAAACAACATCACAGCACATTAAAAAAATTCACAATTTGCACACACAGTTTTGTTTGATTTGATATAAAAACTTTTATTTTATTTTTTCAAATACTAAAATCTAACAAAACTGGGTGCAGACCTTAGAGAAAAACGACATGGAAATTTTAAAGGATAATTAGTACAGGGTCTCAAGCAAGTTTATCTTTTGCAAAAGAGGACTTTTAAGAGAAACAAAATGGTAAAGAAACTACTTCAAGATCTTATTACGAAGATCTTTAAGGAAATATTCAAGTTTAAATTAGGTTCTGTCTTATGTAGAAATGACTGGTGGAGTAAGTCTATTATGGAAGGTTCATGCCCTGATCCTCACATTCTTAACAATGGTTAATGTATTTTAAAGAAAAATTATTTGACTTTTTTGTCTGGTTGAATAATTTTTCCTCGAACTTCCTTCCGGTGGTAAATTATGATTACCCTTACAAGATTCAGTTTTACTACTTTTCTGACATATCCCATGGTTTTTTCAATGGTTTTTAAGCCACAAAATCACAGGACAAAATATGATAGAATATATAAGAATTTTCAGGAGTCGGAGGCTATGACATCACAACTAGTCTGATTTCAGTCGTTTCTACACAAATGTTACCAAACTTTAAACCTAAATATCTCCTTAACAGAACAAGATTTTTTAATGCTTTCTTCACCATTTTGTTTCTGTTAAAGTCGTCTTTTATATAAGATGGATTTGCTTGACCCCTGAACTAATCCTTTAAAGAACTGTCTAAAACAGTGGAAGAATGATCTCACACATCTGATAGCACTTTTAGGAGCATTCCATATTTCTTTTCCCCTTTATCTTCCCTACAAACCTTTCATCTCCTCACTATCCTTACTTTTACACCATAATTTATTAACACCCTCTTGGCACATTTGACTCTGACTGTTGCTGTGCTGTTAAACATCAACAAACCAAACCATTCCATATTTCCATACTAATTTGAAATAAAAAAAATAAAAAAAAACTTTTTTTATGCCAAATATACTTCAATTTACTCGTATTTGAAACATTTGTTTTTTTTTCTATAAAAAAAATATATATATATATTATCAAGGCCTTACAAGACAGGCGATTTATTTGATAAATTGGTAGCTTTTGGATGGCAGAGGCAAATAAACTTAAACCTAACAAATGGGCTAAGGAAGCGTCTCTTGTTATCAATCACTAAAGACAACCTGTTCCTCCTTTCTTTAAATTCATTCAAGGAAGATAAATGAATCTTTTGGTACTTCAAAGGGACAATGTTTGACCATGGAGCTAATAGCTCCATGGTTTGACCATCCCTGAAGACTGTTTGGTTTTGGGCTGACCTAAACAGCTCTGAAAGATTACTAGTTAATTTTAAGCTGGTGTTTTTATTTGTTCAGGTTTGAAAAAACCTGCTAGCCTTCAGATTATAAATTTAAACCTAATTTAAGGATTTGCGATTTTCTTTTGTGAAAGAAAGATAAGGCCATCTTGTTTTATCAAGGATTATCTGGAATGTTTTGAAGAAATCTTTGAACTTTAAATTTTTTAAACAGCTAAGGATTTAAGCAAAGATTCTTAGGAAAGACGGTTACTTATTTTAGATAGTGTGGTGTGCAGACTATGCAGACTATTTGTATGTTGAAGTTGTACAAACATGCATATCTTGTGAGAATTTTTGTGATAAATTTCATAAGCAATAACATATTAATTTGTTTGTTAATTGATATGTCAAGCCCAACGACACCCCCTCCCCAACCACACCCTCTTAACAACATCCCTCCCCACCATATTTCTCCCCACCATACCTCTCCCCACCATACCTCTCTCCACCATACCTCTCCCCACCATACCTCTCCCCACCATACCTCTCCCCACCATACCTCTCCCCACCATACCTCTCCCCACCATACCTCTCCCCACCATACCTCTCCCCACCATACCTCTCCCCACCATACCCTCCCCACCATACCATCTCCCCACCATGCCTCTCCCCACCATACCTCTCCCCACCTTATCTCTCCCCACCATACCTCTCCCCACCATACCTCTCCCCACCATACCTCTCCCCACCATACCCTCCCCACCATACCTCTCCCCACCATACCTCTCCCCACCATACCTCTCCCCACCATACCTCTCCCCACCATACCTCTCCCCACCATACCTCTCCCCACCATACCTCTCCCCAGCATAGCCCTACTTCACCACACCCACTTTCAACCACACCCCTTCCTAACCATACCCCTTCCCTGATTACACTCGTTCCACAACCACACCCCTTTTCCAACCAGCCCCACCCCTATCAGAACACTCCTGAAGAAATGTTCAATGAATACACTATAGAAAAAGGTCTAAAATGTTACTTTTACTTCTAACTCTAATGCCAGTGTTCATATTTTGATAAAAATATATGAAGCATATTTTGATATTATTTAGTATATAAATGATGTTTATTAAAAAGCCTCTCACTGTGCACTTAATTGAGAAATTAAAAAAAGAATAGGCTCAAAAGCGATGCATAATTTAGACTGTAGTAAATGAGCTATTTGACATCTGCAGTGAATAATGTAAGATGCTGTTATCACGCTGTTGTCACATCCATAGCTTTCTCCATATTTAATGCAGTTGAATGAGATTTTTTTTTACTGATAAGAAGCTTGAACTTTTCTGCTTAAATTTGCTTGAGTTCGAAAAGAAAATCTATTGGGATGGGTTTTTTTTTTCCCTTCTTTTTTGAATCATCATTTCATCTACAGCATGTGTTATTGTCTTATGAATAATGAAAAAGCATAAAAAATAGTGATATAGTATTTATTGCCTACGGAATTGTTGATTTCAAGTTGAACAATGTGAATAAGTTGTTTTTCATTTTGGAGGGTAAATGTTGGGGGCTCAATGGTTTGATACAATATTTGAGTTTTGTTTGAAAAAATGGGGAGGGGCCAAAAACTTGCCTCTTGCTTTCATGCATAATGTGTCTGTCTAATGTCTGATAAACTCAAGTGTTTTAGTTTAGAATAAAAATATTAATAAATATAAAAATTGAACATGTTGATAGTTTGGTTCGGATACTATTTGACGAGTTTACTTTCGACAAGTTCAGATTTATAGAAAAGAATTCCCACGTACCATTTACCTTCATTAGGAGATACAACATTTTACAAATGGAATGCCCGAGAAATTTACGAGTGGAGGGCAAAGCGTAGTTTATTACCAACAAATGTTTCTCGCTCTCTCGGTAAGTGACTGATGAAAGACCAATCACAGGGGGGAAGAGAAGCCATTATTGCTCCATTAGTAAAATTATGGCCGCTCCTGAGCGTCAGTTTATATTCCACTCAGGCCTGCTCTTAGGAGGGGATATGGAGCTTTAGTTTTTAATTGTTTATGTTACCATGCAATTGCAAGAGTTAGAAGGAACATAAATCATAGCGTTATAGATCTTTTTTTTTAATTGATGAGAGTGATGAGCTCTGTTTATGTTTGATCTTGTCCAGAAAATTTGTCGTTGTAAGATTAGGGCCCATTAAAGGGTATAAATTTCATGGTTTTGACCTCAATTTTACCATTATCTCTCCTTTAAACCTTCTGTTCTTATTACTTAGACTGACTTGTTTGTTATGTATAGCAGGAGATCAATTAGTAATTTACTGTCATTAGAGAGAGTGGGTAGGTGTATATAAGATTGTATTTTTTTAAAATTTGTACAGGAATTGCACTTGGTTTGGTATGTGATGATAGTTCTTTGAATAATCATGTGAGTTGTCCCCAAGTCTTGAAACAAGGGGTTGTCCTGAATTTGTTGGGTCCTTAGCTCTTTTGCTCAAAAAGCGGTAATTTTTGCATATCTTTGGCTTAAGTGGACTTCACCTGTTCAGCTGATTGTAAGTTTTAAAACCTCGCTCAAAATAGTAACTGAAGTTCAGAAAGAATAATAGACAATCACTTCAAGTGTATTGTGCCTTTCCAACATTTCTAAAGAATTTCAAGTCATTAAATTTGAACACTAAATATGTTTTCTTGAATTTTTTTCCGCATTTTTAACCCTAAGTGATTGTGTCATTGCACATTTATCACACATTAATGTATCTATGTTTGATTCATCAACTCATGGAGACATATACCCAGAAGCCTTTGCAACAGGCTGAATGCATTTCTGCCACAACCTAATTGGTTAATTTAAACCACTCCATTATCTGGTCCTTTAGGTATTAAATAAAAGAAGAAAAAAATAAAGCAAAATATTTCACATTTCTGTTCTGTTTTTTTCCTCCCTGATTGATGATTACTTAATACAATAAATGTTAATGAAGCGTGATATTGGGCCGATAGATCAAAGTGATGGACGAGAGAGAAACCATAGTTCTCCTGGAGGTGCTATAGTAGCGAGAAACAGTTTCACAAAGCTGCACTGAGGTCAGGGCAGACGTTCTCTAGGGCTAAGACATTTGTAACACCTTAAGTGATGGAACGTCTGGAGATTTATAACCAATCTGAGATGGTTTCAAAGCTTTTTAAGTATGCTTTAAGGGCAGTGACCCTTGTAATTGCATTCAGATTTCAAAAGGGCATCCCTTACTTTCTTTGATACTTCTTGAAGAAAATGAGTCATTTTTGGTCACAATGCAAAGAAAATTGATGAGGAAAGGTATATTCTGAATTTCTCTTTTCTATTCAGACTTTTTGGTTGAGGAAGGCAGAGTCACCCCTGTAATTACATTCAAATGTTAGAAGGGCATCCCCTACTTTGACATTTCTTGAGAGATAATGAGTCATTTACGGTCACAATATGAAGAAAATTGATAAGAAAAGGTGTATTCTGAGTTTCTCTTTTCAATTCTCTTAAGACTTTTAGATTGAGTACTTAATTTATTCAGCATCATGCCTCTGCGATAACTTTTCTTCATCAATAAGAAAGATCAAAAGAGGGGTTTCCTGCATCTTAAGTCCCTCAAGATTAAAACTGATACGCTCACTCAGCGATACCCTTTAAAGCAAGGTATAACTGGATAGGATGCTGTGTGTTAAACTGTGACTCAGCATCTGTAGGTATTATTAATGAGGCACAGTTTATTTTACAAAAATTGAGTAAATGTGGAATGAAATGAAAGAAAATGGGTCGGGGTGTTCAGAGAGAACTTTTGGACTAATCCATTTTGTTCAAGGTATAGGCCTAACACTTTGAATCATTTGCTTAGATAACTTTTAAGCTTATTTTGGTAGAGGAATGAATTATCACTGCAGTTCGCTGCAATTCATTTTTCAACTTACAGGTGAATTCTTTAGAGTGTAACAACTTATAAATGGAATAAGATGGCTTGTGAAATCTGTTAATTTAAATAGGTGAAATGTCATATGGACACCATATTTAGAATTCCTTTCAAATTGTTTGATTGGTTGAAATTTCAACCAATTGCCGCACAATTCGTTGTCTCTTATTATAAGGTATGTATGTATGTATTGAAAAGGCTGTGAAGGTGAACATATGTAATAGCCAAGTTGGTTAGGGTGATAGGTTGCAGATTTTTTTTTAAAAGCTGCAGTTCGAGCCCCGTTAGAATCATCCCCCCCCCAAAAAAAAAAATACATGCACACAATGTACCATTGTCTAACTGTACAGACAACACATCTTGCATTCACAGCTGGAAGTGATGTCAAATGTTCGCATCTCATTACACAATTTTACTTAGACTTAGCCCGTCCTCTTCAATAGTCCTTTTCTGTATAAATGATAATGAAAATTTGTAGGAATATTCTTAAAGGGCCACGCGCCCAAAAAGAGGCCGCTGCCACTTCCGCTGCTTCGATTTTCTGCAAGACTCGCATTTATTCTAAACACTAGTCTAACACAGAATTTACGGAGCATCTTTGATATAGATATTCAAATCTGGAATGACTTATGACCTCAGCCAACTTTGTACAGTTTATCGCTTCGGTGACTGTGTGTGAGCAATAAACACAAACCGCTTGGTTATCAAGTTTAGATGCCTAGAATTAATCCATTTTTTCTTGGAAATCTTGGCATCTTTTGTAGTTGAGCTAGATTAGCGAATTTCATTTGGATTCATTACATTAGTGATTGTATTTTGCCAAATTGAGTCCGTTTGCCAACTTAATTTGCAACTTTGTTGTTAATGTAACATGTTGTTAGGCATAACATTGGGCCTTGTGTTAAGTCTGGAACTTTCTACACTGTCTTAGTGTTACTATACCAGGTGAACAGAGACTGAAGAAAAAAGAACCAATGACAATGACATCTCGCGCTTGACAAGTGTGCAATGATACCAAATGCAGCGAGAATGTAAAAGCACCTGGGCCCTTTATTCTGGAGCGCATGGTCCTTTTAAGTCATTTACTAGGTATCATGACTAACTATTACACTAGTCTATCAAAGTACTATTTCAATTTTGGGTCATTTAGCAGATGTCATGACTTAACTATGACACTAGTCTGTGAAAGCACCATTCAATTCTAGGTCATTTAGTAGATATCATGACCATTTATGACATTAGTTTGTGAAAGTATCATTTCAATTTTAGGTCATTTAGATATCATGACTTAACTATGACACTAGTCTGTGAAAGCACCATTCAATCTAGGTCATTTAGTAGATATCATGACCATTTATGACATTAGTTTGTGAAAGTATCATTTCAATTTTAGGTCATTTAGATATCATGTCTAATAATGACACTGGTCTGTGAAAGTATTTCAATTTTAGGTCATTTAGTAGATATCATGACCATTTATGACACTGGTCTGTGAAAGTATCATTTCAATTTTAGGTCATTTAGGAGGTATCATGACTGAACTTCACTGTGAGAATAAGCTACCATTACCATTACACTCCATTACGCTTTTCATTCATTATAATCAAAGCTGATTGTGACAAATGCTGTATCTTTATCCTAGCTGTATTATACTAACAGGTTAATCCCATAACCAAACTCTCATCCTTTTCTTCTCTATTTACTGACTATCTCTCCTAGCTTCCAACGTCCTTTTGAAAATCGCTTTTGAATGTTACAAAGAAAGTAAGATGTAAATATAGATGAATAATACACAATTTATTGGTTTGAGTTTTTCAAGATGCTCTTACGCCTTCCTTTGAAATAAACGGGTGGAAGGAAAGTATCTCTTCTATGTGAAAAAACTTTGGTGGAGGGCTAGCAAACAGTCCTGTGTTTGAATTAGATGGATCTTCCATTGTCATTGTGTCAGCTGCTGTTTGATTGGTTTGTTTGACAGTTCTTGATTAAACTAACGAAGAAAAAAAAAACGATACAAGGTTTCCTCTGAAACAGATGCACAATGGTGAAAGGATTTTTTAGGTTTGGGGACGGCAAATACTACTGGGCATACTATTCAGTTGTTGCAAAATAGAGTCTGATTTATGACTCTGTGATTATGTACAGTAAGTGCAGTAAGTCAGTAAGGGGATAGTGAGAGGGAAAAATGATAGTTTATCCGAGTAGACGCTAAATGACTAAAGTGCTTGTGAGTCCAGGGCGTAAAGCCCCTGAAAATACTGATTTGTATCTTTTTCTTTGGCTTTTTGTGTCTAAATTAAAGAGTTAAATGTAGTATATTTATAGCATAAAATTTTATGCTGCTATATTAGATCGTACTGTAGTTGATTGAGGTGCAAATTTTGTACCAAAACCCATGTATTGCGCACATTCAGAGTCATTTTGGGACATCTAAAACTTGAAAAATGCGAGGTTTCCCATTGCTTTTTCCCCGGACTTCCACCTGGCCCCTGGACCCCACAAGGGGCCTTAAGTTGGACCCCTTCACCCCATTCCGAAAAGGTTTGTGCCCCCCAATATCGAATCCTGACGGCGCCACTGCAATTAAGCCATCAATCATCACTCCATTCTCTGCTGTGCTTTATCAAAGGAAACCTTCCTAATTTTCCATTTCTAAAACATTAAACCGAAAACATCTCATTCAAATTGTCTGCTTCGAGCACAAAACATTGATATGAGGTCAGTCTTACTCGATGGTATGCAATGAGTGCATCAAAACGAGTAGGATTACAGTTTTAAATGCCATTTGTACTTAGCATGTTGCGTGTGATTACCATGTAAATGCATTTTTGTAGGCATCTGGGTAAATATATGCAGGCAGCAGCAGATTTGAGTCCTGCGGGCAGAATTGTTACAGTTTTATCTCACTTAAGAATTCCCGATCCGTATCTCGAAGAAGAGTTAAGCATCTATGTATACCTGGATGCTAAGGTGAACAGGAAGGGAAAGTTTTTTGTTTGTTGAAAGCAATCAATTGCGTTTGCAAGATTTGAAAGGAAAGTTGGATGTTTATCACGAATGAGACGATAATTAGAATGCGAAGGAGCTTCAAGAAAGAGGTTGTTAATGAAAGACGAAGGAACTGTTACTTAGACATGGTGTGTAATATAAAAAAATATTGAAGTAAAAACATTTCAGACTTCCTCCTTCCTTTTTTCAAAACTAAGGAGACACATTTGACTTTGACTGTCGTGGTGTGGTTAAACATCAACAAACCAAACCAAACCTAAGGAGATTCTATTCAATACAGAGCAGTTATGAAACTTGGCATCGATATATTCCATACAGTACTCACTGCCTTTCTAAATATCAAAAGGTCAATTTTTTCTAAAGGTCAATTTTTTGTCTATTTGGCTTGTGGTTTTGTTACTGTTTCAGGATGAAATGATTATAATGGAACAGGGGAAGGGCAGAAATTGAGGGGTGGGGATGTTTTATGATGAGATCTGTGAAGACTTATAATAGTTGAAATTTTTCAATGGAATGTCCTAAACAATGAATTCATGCCCTGAAATAAATGCAAAACAATCAATTTTCTGGACTCATTAAAGAAAAAAACCAGATCAAGTGGTTTATGGAATCAAAGAGAATAAAAACAATTGGCTTCTTGCGTGAAAGGAAAATTGATGGAATGTAAATCTTGGCTGAATAGAGCTCAAACAATGAATGCTTAGCCTGAATAAAGCAGAAAACAGTGATCCGAGGGTAGACTTTGAAGTGTTTAGAATGCAAATGGCAATAAGAGATCCACAGTGAGAAAGAGGTTGTTTGGGGTTATAACTTGGTAGGCCCAGGGTTTTTGAGGTAGATTGTATTCCGGATGGGAATTGAACAGGGGGCGGAGGTATGCATTCTGCAGAGTGCTATAACTCTAGTTTGATGTTAAAATGTAACATAATTATTTTGTTGGTTATTTTTAGAAAGGCAGTGTTCTGTATGGATATAGATACATCGATTTTAAGTTGAATATTTGCTCTGTGTTGCATGAATAATATCCTTAGTTTTGAAGAAAAAAAGAAAAAGGGGAAGTAAGCAATGTTTTTGCTTAAATATTTTTCTGAAAGAATAAAAGAATTCTTTTCAAAAAAAAAAAAAAAAATGCCTTTAAGGTATACCGGTAATAACAACATAGCTTCGTATACAGGGTAATAACAACATGGCTTGGTATACAGATAATAACAACATGGCTTGGTATACAAATAATAACAACATGGCTTGGTATACAGGTAATAACAACATGGCTTGGTATACAGGTAATAACAACATGGCTTGGTATACAGGTAATAACAACATGGCTTGTATACAGATAATAACAACATGGCTTGGTATACAGGTAATAACAACATGGATTGGTATACAGGTAATAACAATATGGCTTGTATACAGATAATAACAACATGGCTTGGTCTACAGGTAATAACAACATGGCTGGGTATACAGATGATAACAAGATGGCTTAAAATATACTCAAAATCATAAAAAGAGCAAAAGGTCTCATCAAAATCGGTTAGAAATTGATCATTTTACAGCATCTTGAAAGTTTGGTACCGAATTAGCATAAATTGTGCAATATTTTGTGACAGGGCCGTAATTTTATCTGGAAAGTGTGTGTGTGTGTTGAGGGAGGGGCATAGCCTCTTAATCCAAAAAGTTGGAGGGGGCAAGAGGCAATTTTCTCTCAAATGTACTGAATTTTTAAAATTTTGATGATGTGGGGGGGGGGGGGGGACATGGTCTCCACGAATTCGGCCCTGCATTGTGACATCACAACAAGAACACCATGGCTATTGCTTATGTTAACTTATTGTTTTTTAATCCTTTCCCAAAATTGTATGAGAGGAAGCAGTTGGGTATAATGCAAAGAAAATGAAATTTTACCATAGCCAAGTTGACCCATATTTTGCAGTAAATGCAATTTTATTCTCTGTTGTGTCTGAAATCTAGGAGAGAAATATAAAGGATTAGATTAAAGGATTAGTTCAGGTGTCAAGCAAGTCCATGTTATATGAAAGAGGACTTCAATAGAAACAAAATGGTGAAGAAACCATTAAGATTAGAAAAGCATTCAAATAGCTTATTCCGTTAAGGGGATATTTAAGTTTGGTAGCTAGGCCTATCATTTGTGTAGAAATGACTGAAATCAGACTAGTTGTGATGTCATAGCCTCAGGTTCCTCAAAATCTTCATGTATTCTATCATATTTTGTCCTTTTATTTTATAGCCTAAAAACCATTGGATGTCAGGAAAGTCACAAAACTGCATCTTGTAAGGATGATTAAAATTTACGACCTGAAGAAAGTTCGAGGGAAAATAATTGGAATAGGAAAAAAAGTTAAATATATTTTCTTTAACAATTGTTAAGAATGTGAGGATAAGCTCGCCAATCTTCAATAATAGACTTACTACACCAGTCTTTTGTACAAAGTTGAGAAAGAGATTTAAACTTGAATATCTTCTTAACGGAATAAGAATTTTGAATGCTGTCTGCATCATTTTGTTTCTTTTAAAATCTTCTTTTCATTATAAGATGGACTTCGTTGACCATTGAACTAATCCTTTAAAGTTTTTGATCTGTTTTCTTGTCCATAACTTTAGCTCATGATGGAAAATTCTTCAAAATTTAATTTGTTATTACTTAAAAAACTATAAATGCAATTTTAACAATTTAAAGACTTATGAATTGTATGGTCCTTAATTTGAATAAAAATCTCTACAGAATGAAACAAAATATTTATACCTTTGAAATTTTATCAAAAAAGATTTTAGTAGAAAACAAAATGTTTATTCCTTTGAAATTTTATCAAAGAAGAATATTTTAGTGAAAAACAAAATGTTTATTCCTTTGAAATTTTATCAAAAGAAGGATATTTTAGTAGAAAACAAAATGTTTTATTCCATTGAAATTTTATCAAAAGAAGGATATTTTAGTAGGAAACAAAATGTTTTAGAAATGTGAAGCTGTGCTGTTACTTCTAAACTGATATCAGACCAGTGTTCACTCTAAGTTTATAATTGAGGGGGTCCTTGTGTAATATATGTATTTATTTGGGGAAGGATTTAAAAATATCAAATATTCCCAAAATAACAAAAAAGGCCAAAAATACCAAACAATGCCAAAATTAGGTGAAAAAATGTCAAATTTCGCTATTTTTTTGCAGGAATTTTCTCCTATATAATTACTTTTGAGCAGGAATTTGATAATATGTGTGGGAAACCTGCAATCCCGCACCTTAATGTGAACACTATATCAGGCATTTCTACTTCTTATTTGGATGATTATGAGTAATAAGCTTGACATTTTATTTTACTTAATTTTTTCAATTTTGAAAACTTAATTTTGTATTTATTGTTATTTTAAAAAAATATTTATTTCTTTATTATTATATTTTGTATTGTCTTAGTTATTACTCTCTGAGATAGACTTGAATATATTTCAATATTTTAATTATTTTTGTTTCTAGGCTTAGTCTTCTGAGGCACTATAAAACTGAAATATGAACTTATTCTCTATCAATTTCTCATCAACTCATCAGTGGCGTGCATAGCCACGGAAGGGAATGAGGAGGGGAGGGGGTCCGTCTTCTTTACTTTTTCGAGGAAATTTTTAAAACTTGGGTAATCTTTTTTTTTTAAATATCCTTTTTGCATTTAAAAAACAAAAATTGTCCTCAGAAGTGGGCCAAATTTAAACACTTTGTCTTGGATGAGAAGTTTAGGACCTTTGCGGACCCATCACTTTTGTAATGCTGCTACGCCATACCCATTCTACATTTAATCATAAATGACAACCATATCTCATCAAACTAAATTTCAGAAATGAAACTAAAGATATTGATATCCATGCCTTACAATTTAGCCCTTAAAGACATTATCCCTTATTTGCTAAATATAAAATTACGCCAAATTTCAGAAATCAAACTAACGATAATACCATATGCCATACACAATTTAGCAGATAGACAGACAAACGTTAACCCTTATGCTCTAAATGTAAAATTACGCCAAAATCATCAGCCGTAACTATAAGAAACTGAAGATGTAAAAAAAAAAATAAAAACCAAAACAGTCTTCCTCATCCCCTAGGGATCCTGATTTTCTATTTCCATATTTATTGATCAAGTCAGGCGATAGAAATTCCAACAATATGATTTTTGTTGCTTTAGATTGGGCGCGATGATCCGGAGGGAATTTGAACTGCTATAAGCCCATAATTCCATTCATATATGTTTTTGTAGCAATTTTCGGTGCTTTGCGTTTGCTTTAAGTTAATTTTGCCAAGTTTCTTTTGGTGAGTACATGACATACGTCACCTCTAGGCAGTGTTGAATTATTGTCGGGGTATGGTCGTGGAGGTGGATTGTCGATATTTTTGATAAGGGAGGTTACAAAGCTGTTTCTTTTCTCGTCTGTAAAATGGATTTTGAAGAGATGGGTTTGAAGGTTGTCGATTTCTTGAAAGAATTTAAAAGGTTTCAAAAAGGAGGGTGAGCAGTAATTGTCTGTCTGTAAAGGATTTGTCAGATGAAAATGTTTGTATGTGTGTATTGAAGGGGAGGGGGAGGGGACAGGGGGTAAGATAGTAAAGTGATTAAGGACTATGAAATCCATGAAGAATTATTTACCAGTTTGGTAATTTGTTATGTAGAACTGAAATGGCTGAACAACATCTCATCGGAAATTGTTTTTTGTTATGTCATTGTTTAAATAAATGGTTGCAGGTGGAGAGCGTGAACAAGGACAACTCATCAAAAATATTTTCCTAGTATTTTTAATAGGGGCTCCATGGGCCCCTATTAAGGTTTTCCATTGTTTTTCTGTCAGCCCCATTGCCTCTTTTACACCATTGCTTGCACCTGCATTTTTTCTAGATTTTATTTGAAATATCTCTGATACTATTGGTGTGAGATATTAACAGGGGATCGCGTCACACAACAGGGGATCGCGTCACACAACAGGGGATCGCGTCACACAACAGGGGATCGCATCACACAACAGGGATCACGTTACACAACAGGGAATTGTGTCACACAACGGGATCGCATCACACAACAGGGGATCACGTTACACAACAGGGGATCACGTTACACAACAGGGGATCGCATCACACAACAGGGGATCGCATCACACAACAGGGGATCGCATCACACAACTGGGAATCACACAACAGGGGATCATCACACAACAGGGGAATCACACAACAGGGGATCGCATCACACAACAGGGGATCGCATCACACAACAGGGGATCGCGTCACACAACAGGGGATCGCATCACACAACAGGGGATCGCATCACACAACAGGGGATCGCATCACACAACAGGGGATCACATCACACAACAGGGGATCGCATCACACAACAGGGAATTGTATCACACAACAGGGCATTGTGTCACACAACGGAATCGCGTCTCACAACAGAGAATCACGTCACACAACAGGGAATCACGTCACACAAGAGGGAATCGCATCACACAAGAGGGAATTGCGTCTCATAACAGGGAATTGCGTCTCACAATAGGGAATTGCGTCTCACAACAGGGAATCGCGTCTCACAACAGGGAATCGCTTCACACAAATCTGCTGAATGGTTGAATATATGGATAATCATAAGGTTTTACTAAACTTGGGCTTAGAAGACCGTTTGAAGTTCATTGGCAAATTTACATATTACAAACATTGTCTAATCAGAATGATTTTAACATTCTATACATATTCATCAAACTTTTACAAGCTTAGCTATTGTAATTGATAAAATATCATTAGAGGTATGACTCAACAAATTTCAACAAAGTCACTGAACTTAAATGCAAGCACATAAAATGGGTAAAAAAACAAATAAACTTTATTTTCAATCAAAAAATTACATGTGGTGATGTATAATGAAAATGATTGAATTGTACACCATAGGAAGGAGAACAAATTTATTCTCTTGTATATATTTAGCCAGTTTGGTTGAGACAACAACTGTTTTTGCTATTGTCTTGGCCCCGGTACTCTGATTTTTTAAAGCAGCTTTCTTACGATGAACTGGTATGTGTGTAGGAATGATAAGCAAATGCGTGCAAGATTTTCATATGGGAATTCCCAAGATTTTGTAGTGCAAAATGTACAATGCAGTGTTAATAGAATGAAAGATACTGACTGCAGCTATTCTGGGCGGGGGAATTTTCCCCTTATCCCCTCTAGGCCCTGCCTGTTTACCTCTATTTGGTGTGTATTTTCTCCTGTTGTCTTTGAACATCAATTTCACCCTCGCAGTCATCCCTCCATTTTGAGGTCAGGGTTCATGACCCCACGGGTAACATTTCTCATGTAGTAAAACGAAAAATAAAAATAAAATACTCAACAAAAACAACAATTCCACAAATAACCCTTTGTGTAATAAGCAGAAACATAACAACATGACCTTTTTCCAAATGAATGAAAATTTAGTTCCATTTCTGCTTCACTGAAAACTTTATATCACAGCCAGCGCGCTGCGCGTCTCCTGAGACTGTTTCTGCAGATTAATTCAAATCCCGTTTTTTCACCCTTAAGCGATTGATGAGAGTTTTGTCTCCAGAGTTGAATTATGACAACTACAGGAAAAGCTAATCATTTGTGATTCAATGTGAACCTTTCTCACAACTGTTATTTTCCTCGGAGCAATCTCCCTGTACCCTTTTTTTTTTTTTTTTGAGGTAAGAAAAAAATAGAACAATTTTCTCGTCAGATTTCTTATTTTTGTGTCCTTTCTTAACATAAAACTGAGAAGTATTTCCCCAGAGTTTGAAAGTTGGAACGACTGATTAGTTTTAACTCACAACAAAATTCAAATGCAGACCCGCTTGATTAACTTACTGCCATATAGGGTATTGATTTATGTTCTGATCTTTATTTTGAGCATAAAATAACTTTCGGAAATCAAGGATATTGCCTTTGTTTCGTTGAAATGAAGACAAGTTATGAGATTGAAATTTTTATAGGTTTGGGTTGAGAATAAAGCTTTTGAAACGAAATTTTTGTGGAGTGTATATGTGGCCTGATGATTTGCTGGCCTAAATATTTAAGAAATGCTTTCCATAATGAATTTCTTATAAATGGGATTTACCTACCAAAAGTGGGGGGTGGGGGAGGTGGCAGAATCATAAAATCACCCCGCCCCAAAAAAAAAAAAAAATAGCTGCTGACATGTGAGGGCATATTTTTTCAAGAATATTCGGACACGCTTAATTTTTGTTCATGTCATGGTACTGAAATATTAATCATAATTATTTTGTATGAATACTTTAAAGTAATTTTTCAAAAACACGTGTATCAAGACCTTTGTTTTTCCTCTCTCAAAATTCCCTTCATTTAAAAATTGCACCCTCGCTTCACAAACGAGAGCTCCTGTGATATTTGCGACTTAGTTTGAATTGTGTTGAAATACATTTAGAAATCCACGATACCTTTCATGTAGTTTTCATGCGGCCTTGATTAAACCGAGCCTGAAAAGTGCAGTAATATTAAAATTCATTACACTTTCTGCAGGATGTCCTATTGTGCACTCTATACCTAATAAGCTGCTAAGCAAAAAAAAAAATATTTCAGAGATAAAAAGAACCATTTTTCTCCCAGTAAAACACCTATCACAAAAGCTGTTTTAATATAACTAACATTATTGGCAGCAATAGCAAAATTTCATTTGCAGTTATGAATATTATATTGGAAAAAATTCACTTGAGATGGATAAAGGGAAAATGTGCTGATATTATCTAGAAATGCTGTGTGTCTGTTCAATAACTCGTCGTAGATTATAATCGTGTTGTAAGCTTCCTTATAATGCAAATTAAAGCAGTAGGTATTCATATGTGTGTATTTGCAATGCTATAAAGATAAGAGTAGGTATTCATATGTATGTATTTGCAATGCTATAAAAATAAGATATTTCATGTGTTCTTTAGAAACAAATAAAATGCAAAATTGTATTATTTTTTTTCCCCTCCAGTTATATTTTATCTATTTTTTTCCCTCCAGTTATATATATATATATTTTTTTCCTCAGTTATATTTCAAATGCTTTCAAGCTTTTACAGAGACAATATTATACAATCAGTATGTAAAATATAATAACAGAAGTCAAGATGGTTCACATATCCCGGTGGGTCTGCAACCAGTGAGTTCACAACTGGTTATCAAAGGCCGTGTGGCTGTCTTGATATAATGTCCAGCACTGGATGCTTTCGGGATGTTAAACCTTGCTATATGCTATGCTATATGGAAGTTACAAAAGACATTCATTTTACATATGCTATGTATAGGACATATCAAAAGGCATATGATTCACCTGGTACAATTCCTATGTACAAAAGCAAAGCCTTCATAATTCTTATTACTGATGACCAGGTGATACTATTGATGATCAGGTGATATTACCGATGATCAGGTGATATTACTGATGATCAGGTGATATTGATCGCTGATTGGCATATGTAAATGCATTTATTTGTGAAGTACAATAAGTGAATGATTAAGAATTAATTACAGATTAAAGAAATTCTGAAAGTTAAAGACTTGCAATTTTAGTTTTTATCTAAAATATACTAGAATTTTATCTGAACACCAAAAGGAACTTTGTATCAAGTATAAGCACATTAGAAATGATTTCTTTCATTTAATAACAGGGCTGTAGCTAGGGATGGGGGGGTGGGGTTTGCCTATTGTAAATTTCCACACATAAGGTATATTCACAACATGGGAACATAAGCATTCCCCCCTCTCTTCCCAGATCCTCCATGCCCATGTTTATCCTATTTTGCCCCCAAGAATTTTTTTATAGCTACGGTCCTGTTTTACAATCATATAATTCTTTGCAAGGAAAATTGTATGATTGATTATTTTTTCTTGTAACTTTGAACAGCTAAATTAATTATTAGAGGTCTATGTACAGGCAGCGACAACACTTAAAAGATTAGTTCAGTGGTCAAGCATGGCCATCTTATATGAAAGAGGACTTCAAAACAAATGAAATAGTGAAGAAAGCATTCAAAAATCTTATTCTGTTAAAGGATTAGTTCAGGGGTCAAGCATGGCCATTCTATATGAAAGAGGATTCCAAAAGAAACAAAATGGTGAGGAAAGCATTCGTAAATCTTATTTCATTAAAGGATTAGTTCAGGGGTCAAGCATGGCCATTCTATATGAAAAAGGACTTCAAAAAAACAAAATGGTGCAGAAAGCATTCGTAAATCTTTTTCCGTTAAAGGATTACTTCAGTGGTCAAGTATGTCCATCTTATATGAAAGAGGACTTATAAAAAATGAAAAATGGTGAAGAAAGCATTTAAAAATCTTATTCCGTTAAGGAGATATTCAAAGTTTAATGCCCTGTCTTATCTGTAGAAATGACTGCTGTAGTAAGTCTACTGTCTACTATGGAAAGTTGGTGTCTTCATCCTTACATTATTAACTATTTTTAATGTATTTTAAAGAAAGTTTATTTAATTTTTGTATTATTTAAATTATAATTCCTTGAACTTTCTTCAGGTGGTTTATTATAAATACCCTTACTAGATTCATTTTTACTTCTTTTTTGACATATCCCATGGTTTTTAAGCCACAGTATTGCCTGACAAAATATGATAGAATACATAAAGACTAGGAATCTGAGGCAATGACATCACAACTAGTTTGATTCGATTCATTTCTACACTAATGATACTAAACTTTAAACTTAGATATCTCCTTAGCGGAATAAGATTTGTGAATGCTTTCTCACCATTTTGTTTCTTTTGAAGTCCTCTTTTATATAAGATGGACTTGCTTGACCCCTGAACTAATCCTCTAACAGAATAAGATTTTAGAATGCTTTCTTCACCATTTTGTTTCTTTTGATGTCCTCTTTTATACAAGATGGACATGCTTGACCCCTGAACTAATCCTTTACGAAATAAGATTTAGAATGCTATCTTCACCATTTTGTTTCTTTTAAAGTCCTCTTTCATATAAGATGGACTTGCTTGACCCCTGAACTAATCCTTTAACGGAATAAGATTTTAGAGTGCTTTCTTCACCATTTTGTTTCTTTTGATGTCCTCTTTCATACAAGATGGACTTGCTTGACCCCTGAACTAATCCTTTAACGGAATAAGATTTTTGAATGCTTTTTCACCATTTTGTTTCTTTTAAAGTCCTCTTACATATAAGATGGACATGCTTGACCACTTAACCAATCCTTTAAGTCGTTTAAAATATACTAAAAACAATGCAAACAGCAAAACATTTGTTTGGTACTTGGGCAAACTTAAAATTTGGTGCCAAAATTTGGTCTCTCATGTAAGAGAGATCAAATTAAACTTGTTAGCTATTTTTAGAAATATTGGCCCTTAAACCTCACCTCATTCCTCCCAATTTATTTTGGACCATAATTCCACCAAAATTGTTGTTCATTAAATTATGGAACCAATTCAAACTGATTTCCTTTGATTTTCAAAAAAGTATATTATTCTCTCCAAGGACAGTCTAAGACATGCTATTACCTGACCTAAATTTTTTCTCTCAAAAAGTTGATCAACAACAACTATCTTTCAGATGTATATTAACTTGCAAGGTGACTTTGAATTGCATGATGCGATGTGTCAGTTTTAGTTCACCAAGGTTTCCATCAATTAATTTGTTAGAATGGAACGCAAAATTATTTAGGAGTGGTGCAACATTTCTGACGTGCATTTTTGAAATAGAAAATATCTGAATGATTAATTTAAAAAAAAAAAAGAATGTATGTTTATAGTTATATTTAACAAATGAAAACCAGTAACATGATGTAAGATTAGGAGTGCATGTTTAAGTGGACAATAATATTTTCCAACTGAAACGAGAGAAAGAAGTAATATTATTTTTCGATTGTTGGTTTAGAGAAAGGTCAAAGGTGAGTAGATGCAGAGAGACAAGGTCAAGAAAATTATACTTTGGTAGCAGATAGTGTTAGGTTTAAGAGAATCATTGTTTTAGGTTTGATGTTTAGTTAACACTATATTACTGCTGAGGATTTTGAAAACAAAAGATTTCTATGAGAAAATAAAGAGCTATACCACTCATGACATCACAAATTTGCATAATACTCTAATAATAAATCTTGAAATTTCAAAAGCCCTACAAAGTTAAAGGATTAGTTCAGTGGTCTTATATGATAAAGAGGATAAAAAAAGGGGGAAGTGAGGTCCTCTTTCATGCTTGACCACTGAACTAATAATCCTTTAAGATCTGTGGAACGGCAATTTTATGCAAGATGTAAATATCATGTATGGAATTACATTACTAAATATCAAAGTGCATTATGACCGCAGAATCAACATTTCGTCCCCGAAAAGTCACAATTGCAAATCACTGCATTAAAATGCAATCACCTCCGTACAAATGCCGTTGAGTGCCTAGCTGTCGTCTTCTCCTGACCTCGTCCTCTAGTTTTATGTCTCCGAGAATTTTTTTCTCTTGAAACGTAAATGAAGTGAATTATTTTGCATCAAAGTAAAGGCTTTCAAGCCATTGAATATGAGGCCCGCTATGTAAAAATATCTTTTGATACAAGTGTTATACTTGAACTGTGTGCGTTCCTCTTGTAGTGGGTATAGCATCTTGTCATCAGTAGAGGATTAGTGTGGTTAATATTACATTAGGATGTGAGAGGAAGAGAAGATACTGACTGGAGATATGGGTTCGTTTGGTTGTTGTTTTACTGTCTTGTGTAAAACACTGTTAGAATGATGGTGGGTAGATTTCAATGGACAATGCTGAGACTCTGGGCGTCTTTGATTTTTTGTGGTGGTGGTGGTGGTTTTATATTGGGCTTTTTATGGGGTGACCTTCTTAGCCTGTAATCTTGTTATGTTATTGGGTAGATTTTACCAATATTGTGTAAATGCGGGGTAAAATGTACCCTGAAAGTTTAGTTAATTGTGGTGCAACAATAATGCAGGAAGGTTGGGTTAATCCCAGGGGTCCAAGCAATTTTTTTTTGGGGGGGCCCTGTGCAACAACACTGCGATATGTTACCCCAAAAATGGTTAATTTTTACCCCAAAATTGGTTAAAATTTATCTCTAATTTAGGTGATGTAGTACCCGCAAATTAGGTGATGTACTGCCCCCAACTGGGTAAATTGTATGCAATATTTGGGAAGATTTGACCCATTTGGTAAGTTTTCTTGCTACCTAAAATTGTAAAATACACCCAGTTGTAAAGTACACCCAGTTGTAAAATACACCCAGTTGTATAATACACCCAGTTGTAAAATACACCCAGTTGTAAAATGCACCCAGTTGTAAAATGCACCCAGTTGTAAAATGCACCCAGTTGTTAAATACACCCAGTTGTAAAATACACCCAGTTGTAAAATACACTTAGTTGTAAAATACACCCAGTTGTAAAATACACCCAGTTATAAAATACACTCAGTTGTATAATACACCCAGTTGTAAAATACACCCAGTTGTAAAATACACCCAGTTGTAAAATACACCCAGTTGTAAAATACACCCAGTTGTAAAATACACCCAGTTGTAAAATACACCCAGTTGTAAAATACACCCAGTTGTAAAATACACCCAGTTGTAAAATACACCCAGTTGTAAAATACACCCAGTTGTAAAATACACCCAGTTGTAAAATACACCCAGTTTGTGCACAAAGTCTTACTATTGTACCTTTTGTTGTCACATGATTGTTTTAGAGTGAAGAAGAAGGGGTAATTGACTGTCGACATGGGATTTAATAGGGCAATTAGAAAAGGTAAACAAACAAAAAACTACAAAGTTTGAGACATGACAGGGGTAAAGTTTAGGAGGGGAGTGTTCATGATTTGAAATTATTGGGATCCTGGCCCTCATAAGCCTCCTTTGTTCAGTGCAGTTGTATCTTGAAGGGGTAGAGGGGTCATTTTGAAAGAAAAGGAAAATTTGATCATTTTTGGGGGGTGATTGGAAGCAAAATTGCTGACATGTTTTCTTTCTTTTGCTCAAGCGTGGGAAGATTGGAAAGAAATATATGATGATCTGAAAAATACTAAATCATAATTCAATGTTGAATAACAACTTTTTGCTCTGGGTGTACCCATTTATGTCAAATGCAAAAGTTGAAGTGGGATTTAAATTTGGTTATTGTGCGATGTTTTTAAAATAATTGATCGAAAACAGCCTCTCAGGTACTACTGAACTTAAACTGGTTCTGAGCCTCTTTAAAAATTGAATCGAGACAAAACAGCAAATCTCTTGTTTCTGAGAAATAAAAAGCGGTTTACTTCCGTAAAAACCCTGAAGAAAGGGAAGAGAAACGTCTTGGAATTCAAGCCAAAGCATCGGTGGCCCCTCCTAACGTCGTTTACTGCTGAATTTAAGTGCATTTCTCATGAACCAATCTGTTATTCTGAATTCGTTTTCGACATGAGTGGAAACTTTGTGCATACCAAGTAGTAACACTAGTTGCTTTTCAATCCCACAGTGCATTTGAACCCAAAAGCGAACATTTCCTCCTGATTTTAAAGATAATTGGATATTCTCGTAAGGTAGTGATAAAGACGTTACAGGAGAGATTTGGTTGAGCATCTTGACATTTTCCTTTCATTCCTGTTTTTCAAATGAGAACTTTTTGTGTTTTTTTGTTTTCGGTCGGAAACACTTGCTTATTCTTGAGTGTAGTGTGTGCATAAATGTTCGAATTTGAATGTTAAATGATGAATGTTTTTTAAATTTCAAGTAAAAATATTCTGAGGAACATTGTTGTATGGGGAAGAAATATGCTGATTTGTTCTAATATGTGTTAGTGCAAGTTTTACTCAGGAATGTGCATGGATAAAGCTGTGCCCTTGTATTGATTAGAAATATATTAATTTAAAGGAGTGCTCTCTCAGTACTTATCAACAATAAATACAGTGCACCAAGCAAATCCCTATAGGATGTTCATAAAACTGTTTAAATAAAATTATTTGTCAACGTTAATTTAGTCCCTTTTAAATGTTTAACAAATCTTTTAGTCAATATATTAACATACATACATACCCTTAAAATATATTTATGCTGATTATTATCATTTTTAGTTTGATTCCAAATTAGAATAGAAGCTATCTGGCAACAAATTGATGACATCAGTAAGGACCGCTCCTGCAATAAATGACTTCACTATGATTAATTTTGAGAGGAGATTGCCCCTTTAAGTACTTAGATGGATATATTCGAATATTTAAACTTATTTAATTTTTCATATTTTTTTTTGCTTTTTGGTTCGACATGAAAGCATCAGGAACCTATGTGGTCATGATGGCGTGTGTGTGTATGCATGTGGGTGGGTGTGTATGTGTATATGTGTGTCTATGACAGCAAGCTCGTAAGCACGATATTTCAAGAACGGTACACTGGATTTATGTCATATGTGGTACAAAGATAGCCCATGGTCTGTAGATGTGCCCCTTTGTTTTTGGTGGTGATGTCGTGCGTATTAATGAGTAGGCAGGGCTTAATGTAAATATTTTGAAATGCTCATATTTTTACAACCGCATGTCTGCTTAATGTCATATTTAGTGTAATTATGTTGTTAGCTAGCGTGTATATGCTGATGGTTCAAAAATGATGAATTTCATTAATATGCATGGTGGGCGGGGCTTAACATGATTTTGTTGTAAAGAGATTGTAAGCATGGTAACTCAATAACGATAAACTTGATTTATGTCATATTTGGTACACTGATAACCCATGATCTGTAGATGTGCTCTATTGTTTTTGATCACGCATATATTAATGCATAGAAAGTGCCCTATTGTTTTTGATCATGCATATATTAATGCATAGGCAGGGCTGAATGTGAAAATCGTGAAATGCTTATATTTTAACAATCATGTGTATGATTTGTTTGATATTCAGTTTAATTATGTTGTTAGGTAGTGTGTATGTGTTCATTGTATAAAACGTCAAATTTCATTAATATGCGTAGTAGGCGGAGCTTAATATGGTTTTGTTGATAAGAGCTTGTAAGCATGGTATCTCA
>JAIGNY010000456.1:655000-837500 GCA_020152595.1 Chiridota heheva
CATGTCACCTTATCTCATTAAATCCCCCAATATTTTGAACGCTCCGCCACCCCTGATAAGACAATTGAATTCTGAGATGGGGTGGATGAGATGCAGAAAAGCATTTTCATACAATGAATCGTTGACACTTCAGGGTCAGAATTCACATCTTCAACGTGAAGGAGCTTGCTTGGCTTCTTATCCAAACTTGGGGTCACAAGATACGAATTGAAACTCAAAAAACCCCACCCCTTCCCCACCCCCAATTGTGTACTATTTTTTTAATTCCATAGGCCTATACTTAAAAAGCAGGGGAATATGTATCACGGCAGTACGCTTTTTCCGTAGCGAAACTAAAATTAAACAATTTGGAAGTCCTATGCAGAAAAAAATCAAACATGTTAACGTCATAGCCTAACATATTTTTTTAATACATGTAGATGGTTGCTAATGTTCGTAATTTTGTTTTTAAAATGTATTGTTGCAGAATATGCTGCACTCAAAGTGACCTTTGCTCTCCGATAACGTCGGTAATCGATCGTTACATAGTGGAAACCTCCATTAACTCCTACATTAAAATTAATACAAAACGGCTTACAACTTTTGTTAGAAGCATATTTTTTCAATTGTCACTTCTTAAATAAATGAGGTAGTATGCTGCATATACCCGGCCCTAAGTTCGCGAATACCGAGGGCCATGAAATCAGGTGCGTTATTATTTTTTTTAAAGAAGTATTATGTATTTTCTCTGGTTTCTTTCTTTTTAGTGAGATAAGTATATTTTATCCTTGTATTATCTATTTTATTTCTTTACTGTTAAGCATGCAACAGTGGTTTCTTATTTTTCATTTGCTTTATGTTTATTTTAATAACCTTCTTTTTTCGTTCTGCGCGATTTAAAAATTTTTAATTCTTGTTCCTCGATTTCAGATACTGTCATGTCTGGCATAGGAATCAAAAGATTTTTCTTCTATTCAAATTGTTTACCTAAATCAAAGGAGACATATTTTTGCTTGTATGACCCTGGGATTACCATTATCAAACACTAAGGGCAGAATTATTGGAAAGTCTTCCTGCCCCTGGCCACGCACCACTATATACCCAATATTGAAATAAAAATGTGTTTTAAAACATGTTAGCCTCAGATGTGTGTTAGGTGTGGTGCGTTAAGCCTGTCCCCATATGTGAGTAAGAACTCCGACGTAGCATGATAATTTTGAAGTTTATGTTGTATGTCCCAGAAAGAAGTTACACAATATCCTACAGCAGCAACTACTACAAACTGACAAAACGATATATGAATACAACATTTATAGGCCTACCCTCTGTGTTCCCCGCCATTATGAGGGAATACTCCCACAATGGGGGTATTCCCTCTCTACCCTATTTAACAATTTTCTTTGTCTCCTGTTGTATAAACAAAATTCGTTCTCCACATGACCGTGGCAGTTACACTTGTATTTAGCTATTGATCCCATCCAATATTTTAGTCTATTTGCCTACTGGGGACAAGAAATACCAATAAAAAAAGATACGTTGACTAAATTTACCATCCCATTTCCTGTAGCCACAACCGCCTCTGCCCAACGCTGTTTCTCCCCCTCCCCTACCCTTACCCTCCACCCTCCCACTCCACCCTCCCGATCCACCCTCCCGATCCACCCTCCCGATCCACCCTCCCGATCCACCCTCCCCTCCACCCCTCCCTCCACCCCTCCCCTCCACCCTCCCCTCCACCCCCCTCCACCCTCCTCCTCCTCCACCCTCCCCTCCCCTCCACCCTCCCCTCCACCCCTCCCCTCCACCTCCCCTCCACCTCCACCTCCACCTCCACCCTCCCCCTCCCCTCCCCTCCACCCTCCCCTCCACCCTCCCCTCCCCTCCACCTCCCCTCCACCCCCCTCCACCTCCCGCCTCCACCTCCCGCCTCCACCCCTCCCTCCCGATCCACCTCCTCCACCCTCCCCTCCACCTCCACCCTCCCCTCCACCCTCCCCCTCCCCCTCCTCCTCCACCCTCCCCTCCCCTCCACCCCCCTCCACCCTCCTCCACCTCCCCTCCACCTCCCCTCCACCTCCCCTCCACCTCCCCTCCACCCTCCCCCCTCCACCCTCCCCTCCACCCTCCCCTCCACCCCCCTCCACCTCCCCTCCACCCTCCCCTCCACCCCACCCTTCCCTTCCCCTCCCCCTCCACCCTTTGTTAAGTTCAAGGGGAAAACAGTAATTTCTTCATCAATTATGGTAAAATGTCAAATGAAACACAATTAGGGGCATAACTTTAAAACGAAATTCCATTATATTTCATATGTATGTTTCTTTGAAGTCACAAACAAATTTGGCAGCATGATTTCTATGTTATGTTTCGTTTCCTCATTAAACAAGATTTTTAACAGTATTTGACAAAGAAAGTACATGAAATATATGATTTTTTTATCGGGATAATAATTTATTTATTTAAGAACTAATTATGTAAGAATAAAAACACCAGATATCAAAATTTAAGTAACGATCGTATATGTCAACTTGACTTTCACACACTCATACGAGAAGCAGGAAGTGCATGTTTGCACATTACATAGTGAATATAACGGTAGCGTCTTTCAAGTGGTGGATTAGCATGGGTTGCTATGGAAGGTCTATTAATAAGAACTGACGACGATTTAGTAGACGACAATTACAATGACGGGTTGTCACCTGCGTAATCGCTTATGATAGTAACAATGCTATCATGAAACGCCTAATACGATCCGGACGAGAACACAGGTACGACGTGACGGACAGACATAACATCAACAACCAAGTCAATGTCCACGGCCTTTGATAACCAGTTGTGGTGCACTGGCGTGTCTACCCAACCCAGGCTTGAACCCAGGACCTCGTGGTCTGTAGACATGTATGATAACCGCTACACCACAGTAGGTAGATAATTGTTAAGAACCTGGCGAAGATTTCGCTTTATACCTGCGTTAAAAAGGCGCCCACTTATGACAACTGGCCTTACGGTTAAACGGTTATGGATCGTAATGGTGACAGCTGTACATTTATGAAAAAATGCTAACTGTCACAACCTTAGCTGCTAGTTTGGCCGATTACTGGCTAATTATAACATATTTGGCCGTTTTGAAACATGCTTGGTTAATAATCTTTTTCAGTACCGCCAAATTAAATTAATCTAACATTTATGAAGATTAATGTGTAAATGTTAAACTTTTTGTTATGTTTGCAAAATGTATTTTCTAACTATATGTTGTGGTGGAATTTACCTATGACCTCGCCAACGTCATTAATCAAGTGAGACATGATGGCACCATGCATTGAATGTCACATAGCTTTTGTTAGAAGCATAATTTTTCAGACATCGCTATAACATGAACCTCATTGCACCCACTGCAAAACTAAGTCATTACTGAGAACCAATCTGGCAGTCATTCACAACTAACCTCATTTGGCACATATGACCTGACTGTTAAAAGGTGCCATTACACCCAAACAAACAAAACTGAATACAACTCATACGGGAAAGTTGAAACTCTTGGATTTTTAACATGATGAATAATTGCCCACAAATAGAATGCACCTCAAATCAAACTTTAAAAACATCATAAAAGTACATATGACAAAAATAAAATCACTGAAAGCAATCAATTCTTCTTGCATTGTAATGGGTTGAGCTATAACATCATTGATGTCTAGTTTTTTTTTTTAGTCGGTGACTGATACCAACCATTTCATGTTAAAATAGTTAAAATCTGAATGTATCAAAGTACTGTTGTAATTTTTGCCTTCAAAAATCTTAAAGATTTAGTTCAGGGGTCAAACAAGACTTATATGGAAGAGGACTTTAAAAGAAACAAAAAAGGAAAGAAAGCATTCAAAAATCTTATTCCGTTAAGGATATATCTAAGTTTTAAAGTTTGGTATCATTTGTGTAGAAATAAACTGAAATCAGTTTTGTTGTCTTTATGTATTCTATTATATTTTGTCCTGTGATTTTGTGGCATAAAAACTATGGGATATGTCAAACAAGTAACAAAACTGAATCTAGGAAGGGTATTTATAATATAGCACCTGAAGAAAGCTCTAGGAAAAATGATTTAAATAGTAAACAAATCAAATACACTTTCTTTAAAATACTTGAACAATTGTGAAGAATGTGAGGACGAAGAAGCCAACTTTCCATAGTAGACTTAATACACCAGTCATTTCTACACAGATAATACAAACATTTAAGCTTTAATATCTAAGATTTTTTTAATGCTTTTTT
This sequence comes from Chiridota heheva, assembly GCA_020152595.1. Lineage (NCBI taxonomy): Eukaryota > Metazoa > Echinodermata > Holothuroidea > Apodida > Chiridotidae > Chiridota > Chiridota heheva. The sequence goes on from JAIGNY010000456.1 coordinate 659,246, forward strand.
TACCATTTTGTTTCGTTTAAAGTCCTCTTTCATATAAGATTAGGCTTGACCACTGAACTAATCCTTTAATGCACTTTATCAAAATGTGTTCTCAGTCAGTCACATTTACACCAACCATTTCATATGTTAATAAAAGTTCAGATCTGAATGTATCAAAGTACTATTGTACTTTTTGCAATTCTTAGAATCTTAATATACTTTAATGCAATGTGCTCTCAGATGGTGACTTGCATGCAGTTCATGATGTTAGGAAAGCTAACTTGAACATCAATGATGTAGTAGCTCAACATATATTTTGGGATGTTTACAAGCCTGTCTTTGATCTTGGGTGGTTAATTCAATTATGCTGGGGTTGTCGGAAAGAAATATTTGTTTGATGTTTTTTTTTTTAGGGGGGGGGGGGTGGGGGGGGAGAGATGGAAGCAGGAGTTTAAATATTGTTGTGCTTTAATGATGATAAAGCTCAGTGTATGTTTTGGGGTGGGTGTAAGACTGGTTTTGTTTGTGAGGCCCAACATTGGGTACATAAGCTGGGGTTGTTAGAAAAGGAAAGGTTTGATTATGCAGTAGTGCAACGAAAGGCTGGGCCCGAAAGGATAGGAGAACCTTACAGGCCCTGGGAAAAATTGATTTTAGTCTAGCCCTTAACAATGACACTGCAATATCTTTGTTATGGGACCTAAAGTGCTAGGGCTGGGGTCAGAAGGAATTATAGGCAAAGGGGAGGTAGCAGAAAGTTAAAGGGCACTTTTTTTTACAGTAAATGAAGGACACTTTTCATTTTGAAAAAGGGGCAATAAATTGTCAGTTTTCGAAATTATGGAGGCAGCATGCCCCCCTGCCTGTGGTTCCTACACATGTTTTGAGCATAGGCGGGATTTGGGGGAGCAAGGGGCACTTCTTCACCCTCACTTTTTGTCCAAAATGGGTACTTTTGTATGGTGATGTGATGTATGTATCTTAGCATGATTTTGTGATCCCCCTGCCCCCCCCCCCTCTCCACATACACACACTTTTGTGAGCCAATGTTATTATATATGCTAAATTCATTCGGATTGCGCTGAGTGGAATCCGATTATTTGGAAACATTTTCAGTGAATTTGGAATGCAAAATTTGTTAAAACCACACACCAGTATAATTACATCAACATATCGATCTATTTAGGGCAAACAAGCAACACAGCAAAATATCCCCAAAACGCTTAGGATACGATAAACGCTGCAAAAATCTGAACGCATCTGCGCGAGAACCTGGGTTTTCACTAAGACATTGCTTAAGCTCAAATCCCTTATGTGTTGAGCTGAAAATCAGATAACATGAAAACTAATACATTCTGAGGAAATTGGGAAAAAGTGTTTTGGGGAATACTAAGAAAATAAAGACAAGCTTGGTTTATCACATACCACACCTCCACTCAAGAGAACCACATCTAATGGACGTATGGTATTGAATTTAGACACAAATAGTCAAAAGTGCTACAAAATGAAGATAATATCAGCAATTTCCTGCTTTTATTACTCAAAACAGGCTCACAGATGATATTTCTCACACTGTAATAATCTTTTGTGATGATAAGTATTTCCCAAATATTCTTCTGATGAAACCTTATGCCGAGAAAAATAATTGATCTTCTGCTGTTTAAATTGAGGAAGTGTCTATTTTCTTCATTGTGGTGGAAAAATTTCAGTATTCGGTCAAGAATTCCCTAGGGTACATCCATCACTTAGAAAATTGGAAAATTTTGCTACAATTTTCCCGATTAAATTGTGTATTTGCTATGCAGTCAATCTTGTTAGGATCTTAAATACAGTTGTCACAATTAACCTGAAATATCACGTCGTCTGATTTTGATATAATTGTGGTCACCTCAGTCAGGAATGCTGGCAGCCTGCTGATTGCGGTAATTTTCTTCACATCATACTTAGAAAATGCATTTTGTGCGCCTTGCGGAATTAATCTAGACGTGTTTTATATTGTATTATTTGTATTTCATAAAAGAATGAGCTAGCTTTGTGGTCTGTGAGCTGCAGCCATCTAAAAAGGTTATAAAAATAAAGACAAAAAAATAAAAAAGTATATGAATAATAAAAACATATTATCTAGAAAAATATATGTGTTCAAACTTCTAACTATTTCTGCATCACCCTGGAAAGTTGATTGTGAAACTTCACGGAGAAGAAAAATTAAATCGTTTTTAAAGATTATAAAAGCGCCTTAAACATTAAAGCTAGGTGTCGTAAGTGAAATATGTTAGATTTTTAAGAAGGTACACCAAAACCATCCCAGGTTCTGAAAGGTAGCATGAAACAATTGCTTTGCAACCTACTTCTTTATATGATTACTTCATAGACTCCTATCATGTTGGGCGCAGTAAATATATCAATACTTTGTGAGAAATTTCTGCAGTATCAATTAAAATACGATTAGTATCAATTTACAGAAATAGCTGTCTGCCATAGTGCACTGTGTTCTGTTGTCGTGCCCTTAAGGCAGAGGTCACGACCAATGTCCTTTAAATAGGAAGCGCGACCTCATTTTCCTTTCTACCTATCTATCAGTGTTGCATGTAGTGTGAATGATATAGGTAGCACAGAACTAATTAAGTTATTATAAATTGAGGTGTATACCCTTGATCCTGATTTTGTGTCAAAAAAGAAGAAAAAGAAAGAATCTTGCCTCAAGAAAATTGACACACCGCCGGTACTAGTAAAATGGGCCCCTAAATTAATTTTAAAAGGGGCAGGGTGCATTTGTTGAAGGGCTCATTAACGCGAAGCGCTCCACCTTTTCTGCTTGTAGACCAGGGGTCCAGTTAAGGCTTAAGCCTTTGGTGAAGCTCTAGGATTTTAGTTATACAGTAATCATATCTAGAAAATAAACAGAATGAAACTATTCTGACTGATTAGGACCATTCATGAGCCAAACAGGACAATTTCTCACTATGCTATCATTCTGGGTTCTGTATCCATGTAAGGTATTTCATTTATGAGGTTAATTCAGATTATAATTATTTTTTTTTAAATCTGGAAAAAAAAAGAAGAAGAGAACAAATTTACATTTTTTTCTGATGAGATACAGGGCGAAGCAAAAGGGGGCAGGGTGGGAAACAGCAAAGATAGGGCACTGGTGAGACCTACTAAGATGGGGGCAGGGTGGGAAACAGCAAAGCTAGGGCACTGGTGAGACCTACTAAGATGGGGGGGGGGAAGGGTGGGAAACAGCAAAGCTAGGGCACTGGTGAGACCTAAGATGGGGGCAGGGTGGGAAACAGCAAAGCTAGGGCACTGGTGAGACCTACTAAGATGTTACTTTCATGGTGGATACTGATTGTTTTTTTTTGGCAGTATTTGTGCAAATATATAGATCAGTAAAAAACGTTGAATATTTGTGTATATGTCTGTGTATGTTAACACGATATCTGGCCTGAAATAGTTAAGTAATCATAAGATCTACAATCATGGACAACAGTATTTGACCCTTCTTCTTCACCCCTTGTACCCCACTTCAATGTTGGAGGTGAAACTTGCAGGCCAAAGTCACGTTCCAACATTGAAACGGTGAGAAAGGGTCAAGACTTTTGGCCATGGTTCACAGTAGATGTTGCTGTAACATGATCTCAGCTTAGCTCGGGTTTTATATTATAGTTTATAGATTAAGTAATTTATTTATGAATTTTTAATGGATATTTTGTGTGGTCAGAAATGTGTTCAAATCTGTCACTTTCAGGTTCAGGGGGAGGAGGAGGTGGGGAGGTTGAGCAAGCAAAGTATAATGATTTAAATGATGCTACAAAAAATTTGTTGGAAGATTCAAACAAGGTTCTCATCATTTAATAAGACATATTGAAATATTGTGTGCTGTGTTTAACGGTTATAAAATCTCTATAAAGGTTCGAGAATGGTTTTACTCAAACAATCCCGTTTTTTCACCATAGAAATTTAAAGAGTAGAAAAGACTACTGGAGCACATTAGCTGTTAACGAATTTCAAATAACTCGCATGTTTTTCTGATCTTCAAAATCCAGAGCAAATTAAACACCACACATCTCCGTGTAGTTTATGGAATGATCATAAATATTCCTATCCATTACTTGATATGCTATCTGACAACGCTCATGCCACATTATCATTAAACATTAATTTCCATCAAAACACACACCAACCAAAGCTTCATATACAGAATTGATCAACTTTGTTACCGTAATGACTCAACTGAACATAGCACATTTAGCTCAGCAATCTTTTAAATGTATGAGAGCTGTCGTCAACATTGTAGAGTCATATACATTGCTTCAGTGAGAAAGTTAGTTTTTAATTTAATATGCGTTTAATTTTTAATTCAAGGTTGATTCTATTAATTTTTCAATTATTTTAGCGATGCATTTGGTTGTGCCCTAAAAAAAATGGTTCATGAATGAGCTTTTGAGAATGAAGTCGGTAAATTGAATTTTCGTTTCAGTTTTGTGATATGTTTCGGAAGGACTGAGTGATGTTTCGGTAAACTAGTTCAGGTGCTGCCGAGGTCTGTAGCCTGTTCGTGAATGTGAAATGAACACATAAGAACTATGCAGATTTTGTAACACATTCTAGAAATTGTGTTTTTTTTTTTCCCGAATAGTATGTGGCATATTTTTTGTTATTTACAAATTTGATGAATACTGCAGCGTAGAGTGTTATGAAGGACAAGAGCCAGAACTCTTGAATCTGAGTGTGACTTAAGTTACAAATTCTACTTGTCATCCATGATGTAGGGAAAATTTAGCAAGCTTTTCCAGCTTAATCTTGATTGGAGCTATATGTAACAAAATCAATTCATAAATTATTACAATTAAACCATAGATGTATATGTTAGATAATAGTTCTGCTGAAGATAAGATATTTTCAAAGATCTTCGCCTGAACTCGCGCCGAACTGACTTTAGCATTGTGTACAATTTAGGAATCTTTACCTGAACTTGCTCGCATCGAACTGACTTAAGTGTTGTGTACAATCTCTGACTTGTATAATTTCAAAAACTCTCGCTACGAACACTCACCAATTTTCAAATTAGGGTGACAATTTCGGGATGGACAATTACAGAACCTACTTCCGGTCCACTTCCGGTTTAAGCTCTATGTAAACGAGGTATCCCCGGATGGTTAGGCGGACATTTTGAGTCAGCACAGGGATAACTCATGAAATAAATTCGCAATCTATGACATTTCGGACTTAGCACTTATGCAAGTTTCATTTTGACCGTAGTTTCTGGGCAAGTTCGTGCGTGGGGCGAGTTGGTGCAACTCGTCCCCGTTTGCTATCTGCAGCACACTGGGGCGACTTGCACCAACTCGCCCCACGCACGAACTCGCCCCTTATATTATTTACACAACCTTTCATATTTCTCTAGATAATTATGCCCTAGGCTAAAATCTAGAAAGCTGTAATTTAATGGCAATTTCAGTCCAGTTTTATTTTGTGTTTTTTTTTCTTTTCTGCTTGTATTAATTGAATTACTTTTAAAAAAATGAGCAGCAAAACGCCACAAAATTATTGCTTAGAAGTCCTTTTGACGTGAAAAGGTTTCCGACTAAACCCGAGTGGCACACCCGCAGGACTTTTGGAGGGTGATAGGGGTGGGTGTGTAGATGAGGGGTAATTGCACAAGCATTTTCCTAAATATGATCAAACAGTTTCTGATATTTCCAACTCAGTTCCAAGCATTTTCTGAAATCCATATGTACCTGATTTTGGGATTGCTCTTCATAAACCCTCCTCACATATTACTGCAATTTTCTTTACTTCAAAAACAAGGTATTACTTTTGTACCTCCAGAATTAAGAAAAAAATCATTCTTAATCAAGAATCGAATCCCAACCATATCAATCCATGTAAATCTATTCAACCATATGCCATCTAATTATTTAATATCACATATTATAATTATTATTTTAGCTTTGTTTAATCTCGATATCATTTACACAAGCCGATAAATAAGATTATAATGTCACAGTCAGTTGAAGTTTTGATTACGATTAATAGCACCATTATCAATTGGTTTTCAGCAGCCGTTAGCTCGTGACTTATAGCCCTGTCCCTTCATTAAATTTGTCTTCCCTTCATTAAATTTGTCTTCCCAGCTCTATCAAAATGTGATTCCAAAGTTCTCTCATTCAACTGTGATAAAAGAGCGAATAGTTTGTTTTTAGACTCTTAATTCCAGGAGTTAAAATATTAACCACCTATGAGTTTTAAAGGAATATTCCCATGAATTTTAATTTTTTCATAAATGATAGAGAAAATTTGTAGAAACAAAGTGGTAAAAACACTATGGTAACATCTTATTCCGATGTTTTAAGAGGCTAATATTAAAGCTTGGGAATGATTCATGCTTGATGTTAACGGAATGTTTGAATTTGAATAAATGTGGTGGTAGATGGCGTCAGAATGATTGAAAATCATAATGTACTTTAAACAGGTGAATGATATACATCAGATTTTTCAGATGAATGGGTGAAATGAACCCTTACAGAAATTTGAGCTTGCAGCATGCTTGCGGCAAGCTTACAATTTTTAGCTTGTGCAAGCATGCTGCAAGCTTGTGCAAGCATGCTGCAAGCATGCAAAGCATGCTGCAAGCTTTGCAAGCATGCTGCAAGCTTGCTGCAAGCTTGCTGCAAGCTTGCAGCAAGTGTGGTGCAAGCTAGTATTTGGAACAAATACTAGCTTGCTAGCTTGAACAAGCTAACATTAGCTTGCGCAAGCTAGCATAATATATTTATTAGCTTGTGCAAGCTTGCAAAAAGTTTTGCTAGCTTGCAGATAGTTTTTGCTAGCTTGCACAAGCTAATTTGTTTCAAATACTAGCTTGCAGCATGCTTGCTGCAAGCTTGCAGCATGCTTGCGCAAGCTAAAAATTGTTAGCTTGTTGTAAGCGTGCTGCAAGCTTGCTGCAAGCTAATATTTCTGTAAGGGAAGTAATGTGTAATATATTCAAGACCTTTTCCAAAGAAAGTTGAAGGATTTTAATGCACAAGTTCATTGGTCAAACATGTTTGATAGATAAACCACAACAAAAGGAACAAAACGGTGCAGAAACTATTTTAAAGTTTTTTGTTGTTTAGGATATATCTAAATAAAAATCTTCAACAAATTTTGAATTAGAAAATTACCTGTTTTGCTGCCTACACACATGTGAGTAAAATAAGTCAAATCTTTTAGATTAAAAAAAAAAAATTGTTTGAATCTTTTATTGAATCTGAGAACGATTTCTTTAGAGATTATAATTATACTTAATTTTGGTATGTAGTGACTTGGGCACATGCCCTGTACTTATCTTTACTTAGAATACAATAACAACTTTGTACGGTCCGTCCCTTTCCCGTTGTATAGACAGACATCTTGCTTCATTTTTCCTTGAGAGTTTTGAGGCCCTAGCCTAAAATTTCAAAGATTTGACCATAATAACTGGACATAAGGTATAATAACATTTCTAGAATAGTCATTATTTTTTATCCCAGGAGGGATAATTTTGGAGTTCAGAGCCCCCAAATGTCTATGTTTATCAGTAAAGCCAATGACCATATCTATTAATGTGAAAATCTTGAAATGCTCATATTTTAACAATCACAGATCTGTTTTGTTTCATAGTACATGTTTATTTTATAAAAACATTGAATTTTATTAATATGCATAGTGAGTGGGGCTTAATATGCTTTTGCTGAAAGAGCTTGTAAGCATGATATCTCAAAATTTCATGATATGCAATGACAGTAAATACAAAATCAATCAAAATCAATCATCATGAGAAAAAAAAAGCATGGGAACCACAAAACCTTTTGGTTCTGGTTCCTTTAGAGTTTTGAGGCCCTAGCCTAAATTTTAAAGATTTGATCATAATAACTGGACATTAGGTTTAATAATATTTCTAGAATAGTTATTATCTTATGAATGATATTCTAAATATGTAATAGGACATTAAGAAAAGCAAATCAAAGGACTTTTTAATGCAGAAATGGCATTGCAACTCCCTTCTCAATTAAAGCACAATCGTTGGATGTCACCAGCACTCAAATTGACGTGTGATTTTGTACCAAGCAAGAAGAGGAAAGTATCACTCTTGAAGATTCCTTATGTTAAACTTTGCGATCGCAAGAAATGACTCAGATGCGCGCAGTGTTAAATATCGGGCCTGAGTGCTTTGTCATAGCCTCGGAACTGATATTCGAGAAGGGAAGCTGTTGAAATTGTGGCGATTGAGGCTGCATTTACATTATATTCATCACGAGTTATATTTGGGTGTAAACATCTTTGCAGTTTTATATCTTTAAATGAAAGTTCGCAACTATGAATTTAAAGTCGTCATTGTGTGTTTAATGTCTGTCTTTATCAGTTCTGAATCCCATGTGTTTTGAATTCATACAGCTGAAAATACTTTTATGAAAGTGAGATTATTATCGCTCACCATATTTGATCACAATTATAGTTTGTGTATTTGATATGCCAGTTGAAGTTGAGTGTAAAACATTTTACGTTTAAATGCAGGTAAATTGGCCAATAATAGTTTTTCACTCTATCTCAAGTGTGTTTGGGGTTGGGTACCCTTACAGTAATATCAGCTTGCATCATGCTTGCGACAAGCTAACAATTTTTAGCTTGCGCAAGCTTGCGCAAATGTGCTGCAAGCTAATATTTGAAACAAATTAGCTTGCACAAGCTTACAAAAGCTCTGCAAACTTGCGCAAGCTAGCAAAACTTTCTGCAAACTTGCGCTAGCTAATAAATATTTCAAGTTAGCTTGCGCTAGCTAATGTTAGCTTGCGCAAGCTCTCAATTGTTCAAAATACTAGCTTGCAGCATGCTTGAGCAAGCTTGTGGCATGCTTGAGCAAGCTTGCGGCATGCTTGAGCAAACTTGGGCTGTTTGAGCAAGCTTGCGGCATGCTTGAGCAAGCTTGCGGCATGCTTGAGCAAGCTTGCGGCATGCTTGAGCAAGCTTGCGGCATGCTTGAGCAAGCTTGCGGCATGCTTGTGCAAGCTAAAAATGTAAGTTTGTCGCAAGCGAGCTGCAAGCTAAAATTTCTGTAAGGGTAATAAACTGGAATGTGAGTGAGTTGCTGAGGGATTGTATTCTCTGTATTGAAAGATGAATGTTGAGGCAGAGTGTTTATATGCATATTTAATGCAAGAGACATAGGACGCAAAGGCAAAAAGTCATTCGCGAGTGCAAAGTCCTTTGAACGTGTGCGTTAAATACGCAAACTTGATGACAAAACATTGATCGTTTTATACAATTTTAGATTGTTTAAAATGCATCAAAAACAGCTAAAAAGAATGGAAAACGAGAACAGTTTACATATATTTCATAGTTTGATTTATTTTAAAAAAAAAATACCTGTTTTGAAAATGGAATGAAGCAAATCATAATGGTTGTATAAACAGTATTTAATGCATGGGTCATAACAATGTCATAACAAATACACCATAGAAATTGTATAACACAGTATAGATGGAATATTGTAGGCCTAGTGGTGATATATGTATGACACAGAGTTGGAATGAGTTTGAAAATTTCCTACGGTTTTGAATAAAGGTGTTAAAATTCTTCCCACGAAAAATTGCGGCAGAAATGATATTAATGTAGTGAATACATGTTTATATACGTCCCTCTTTTGCAATTTAATGTGCTCTTCATTGCACATTTACATGAGGAACGTTTTTAGAACACATATACTGCAATACTCAAGAAATCATTTAAAATAACAATTTCTTCCCTCAAATTCCAATTTTCTGAGGTTATAACCGCTGGAACCATAGATTTTTTTTCTTCTTCCAGCTCTGGACATCTCCAGTATGACATATTCAGTATGACATATCCAGTATGACATATCCAGTATGACATATCCAGTATGACATATCCTTCAAAGCTTTTAAATTTGCTAACCATTATTCTTTTTTCTTTTCTTACATGTTTCCTTTAACTACATCACCATTATCAACAATAGGTAAGTTTTTGTTCAATAATTGAAATATTTTAAGGCATCAACAACTAATAACATATTAACTATTTAGTAACTAAAACTTTAAGAGCAACTCCCAGGGGTCGTGAGAATGCGGGGGCCTGGAGGAGAAACGAACCCCGATATCAGATAAATTCTGAAGAGCAAAAATAAAAGGTCACAACTAAAAGTTTAAGAGCAACTTCCAGGGCGGCTGTGAGGATCGCGGGGGCCTGGAGGAGAAAGGAACCCTGATATTGGATAAATTCTGAAGAGCAAAAATAAAAAGTCACAACTAAAACTTTAGGAGCAATTCCCAAGGCGGTCGTGAGGATCGCGGGGGCCTGGAGGAGAAACGATTTCCCCCGATATCGGATAAATTCTGAAGAGCAAAATTCAAAGGTGCATCACCTATTTCTGTTCTATTATTTTACACCGTTTTCCCCATTGTCAATCATAGGTTTTCGAGCTTTGCTATTTGAATGCATAGTGGCTCTTATGACCCAGGACCCCTGGCATGGTGGCTCTTATGACCCAGGACCCCTGGCATGGTCTCTATACCTCTTTTATCTCCTCCTTCTCAGTACTACTGGCATTTCCTTTCTCCGTGGTGCTGGCGTCTCCTTTCTCTGTGGTGCTGGCAACAACGTTAAACATCAACAAACCATCAATTATCAGAAGAAAGTTATTGAAGATCTCTAATGCCGTTATTGTACAATGGGCTAATATTTTTCCATGTAGATTAATCATGTAGAATATTTTATAGAAATAAGTGTGTAGAGAAACAAATTCCAGTAAAGATTTCATCAATTACCCTCTTGGTATAAAATATTTTAAATACTAGTGATGTTAATTTTTTCTTTCTTCAATTAAATTAGACCACATCAGGTATCAATTTGTGGTTGGTCATAACATATATTTTTTTTCTTTCAAAAACCAAAAAAAAAAGTATAAGTTAATGCCTCAAGCTAAGTGTCTTCTGTGTAAATTTTGACACCCCACCCGGAGTTCTTTTTCACCTCATTGAATAATTTGGATCCGTACTTTTAGCCAATGGGCATCCTCGTTAACAAAATTGAGAACATATTTTCGTAAATTTGAACCCCATCAAAGCACGATCGTATATGTGCCCTAAAGATGAGAGAATTCAGATGACTTTTAACTGGACTAAATGGCACATGTATTTTTTTTGTCTGACCTGTTTAGAAAATGTATATTTGCAGAATGACGACCTAGAAACAGATCAAACATACTTTTTATTCACCCCCAAGATAGATCTGTTTCATGCAGTGGTCCTTTCTCAAGTCCTTAGAAAAGTGACAAGCTCATATTAAGCTCATTGTGTGTTGCAGCGAGCTTGCAATTTGACTTTTTATGGAGTTGTAAACAAAAATTGAGCCTGCTAAGTGAGCTATAAGCTCCCACAAGCTTGCCATTAGTTTATATCTGCTCATTGTTGTAATTTGAAACAAGCTCAATTTTTATTCTGCATTGAAGCTTGTAAAGGTTACAATTGCAAACTTGCTCCAAGCTTGCTCCATATTTGGCCAAGTTCGCTCCAAGCTCGCTCCATATTTGCGCCAAGTTTGCTCCAAGCTTGCTCCATATTTGTGCCAAGTTTGCTCCAAGCTTGCCCCATGCTAGCTCCAAGCTTGCACCAAGTTTGCTCCATGCTTGTGCCAAGCTTGTTCCATGCTTGCACCAAGCTTGCATCATGCTTGTGCCAAGCTACTTCATGCTTGCACCAAGCTTGCTTCATGCTTGCGCCAAGCTGCTTTATGCTTGTGCCAAGCTTGCTTCAAGCTTGCTCCAAGCTTGCACCATGCTTGTTCCAAGCTTGCTCCAAGCTTGTGCCAAGCTTGCTCCATGCTAGAGCCAAACTTGCTCCATGCTTGTGCCAAACACAAGCCAACAAGCTTGCACCAAGGTCTTGGCGAGCCTAAAATGAGCTCAGCATATGTATAAAGGGAAATGGCTCATCACAAGCAGGTAACTCTATTAGCTCAAACACTCTCACATTGAGTTTACCTTTGATAAGGGCAGCAATAGTATGGTGTATTATGCCTGACAGTTTCTCACATTTTGAGATTGGCTGTGTTTCTAGGGGCCGCGGAGCAATTTTTGGAGTGGGGGTGGGGGGGGGGGGGGGAGGACAAAAGAAGTACCTTGCGAAAATAAAAATCATGACATTTATATTTGAGCACTAACTCCAAATCATATTGGTAGGCATAGAAAGGGTAACCTCTAGCTTGGGTAGGGGTAGGGGTAGAGCCCAAATCATTTTCATAAGTGGAAAAATTGCACTGATAAAGTATTTTCCATCACTGATGTCGCTGAATAATTAAAAAATCTTTAATTTTGGGGAAATTTTCTTCATTTTGGGCCATTTTCTGAATATCTTGGTTAATTGTTATATTTAGTTCTGTGCAATTTTCTTCGATTCTAGGAAAATTTCATTCATTTCAGGCACTTTTTTTAATATTTCAATAAACTATTTATCAATTTTGTGAAATTTCTTCATTTTGGAAATTTCCTTCATTTTTGGGTACTTTTCTTAATTAATATCTCAGTCCTTAGGACGAGATTTCCTTTTGAAAATAGCACTGGATTATGATGAACGAGATAAGTTTTATGTACTTTTTATGTACAACAAAATTGATAAAAATCAATTAATCTTTCTGGACTTTTATGAGAGTAACTTAATTCAAGCAAACTTATCTTATATAAAAGAAGACTTTAAAAGACACAAAATGGGGAATTAAGCATTCCAAAAGCGTATTCCGTTAAGGAATGATTAAAGTTTAAAGCTCTGTCTTATCTGTGTATAAATGACTGGTGTACTAAGTCTAATATGGAAGGTTGGCTCTTATACTCACATTCTTTATAATTGTTAATGTATTTAAGGAAAATTTATTCAACTTTTTTACTATTTTGATTATTGTCCCGTGAACTTTTTTTAGGTGGTGAATTATAATTAAACTTACAAGATTCTGTTTAACTACTTTCCTGACATGTCCACTGGTTGCTAAGCCACAAAATTGCAGGACAAAATATGATAGAATACATAAAGACTGAGGAATGTGAGGCTGTGCATCACAACTAGTCCGACTCCAGTTGTTTCTACACAAATGATACCGAACTTTAAAGTTAAATATCTCCTTGTGGAATAAGATTTGTTAATGCTTTCTTTACCATTTTGTTTCTTTTGAAGTCTTCTTCCATATAAGATGGACTGACTTGCCTGGACTGAGTTGCCTGACCCTTTAAGTTATACTTTAATCTTAAACGGAAAAAACCATTCCTCAGAAATAAAATTAGGCACCCTACGGTCAAACTCCCTTGGAGATGAGTTTATAAACACCCTCCGCAGAACCTCTTTCTTGAATTTTTCTTGAAAGGTGAATTTGGGTTGGTGACCTATCTAAAGGAGATTTTGCCTGAGGGTACCATGATGCACCTGCTCCCCTTGTCCTTCACAGCGTGTCGTCATGTGATGTGTCTTTGCCTAATTTGCATCTTTTAAAGGCTGTTGTTATTTTTACGAGGTGCATCTGTAGATCGTGAGATGTCATCTTTTGAATCTTCAAGTGGCGTTATTGGTTTTGAATTCCTTCAAAATTGATTTTGAATAATTTTGTTCTGGTTGATCCGATGTCATGTTGCATCAGGTCATAGTAGTCAATATCATGGTGTACGTTGCTAGACTTCTTTTCTCCTAGGGGCTGGGGTCAGAAAAGTTGCTACAGGGGGGGGGGATGTGGGGGGTGTCTCACTACTAATTTTGGACGCTAGTTGGGAAATGAATATGACAATTGAAAATTCAACCATTGCCCTACGGACACCCCTCGATATATAAAAAATAAAATCCATAATTAGTTTAGGTTTTAAGTAAATCGTTTAGGCTACCCAATTTGAAAATTAACACAGATTTCTTCTGAGTGTGATTATAGCTACTTCTGGGGCTAGTAGTTGTTTATAGTAACCTTATGAAGAATTCAATGACTTGTTATTGTTCCTGTTCTTTACTGACCTCTTCTTATCTATGATTGACCTTAGCCTGGACACTTATTGTTTTGTTCTGGTCAAATGAAATATTAAACAAAGAAAGATTCTGTGTTTTAGTTTTAAATGAAAATCACATCTGCAGATATTTCGCTTGTTTATTTATGAATAGTAATTATTGAACACCATTTAACAAATGTTTATAAAAATATATATATTTAGCAAATATCTCAAAGTGTGACTCCCTGTTCAAAGTATTTTTGCAAAGTATTTTTTTTAGATGCATACATTTCTCTTCTCGGTTCGTTCAGGGGTCAGAGGTGGGGGGGGGGGGGGTAAATTTGCAAAATAGCTGGAAATGTTGAGAACATCAAAAGAATTAGGTGTGAAATCATGCAGGGTTTTTTGAGATTTGTTTTGAAAGTGAATGTCTTCTCTGGATGAAGTTAATATATCTTAATTGTAAGGACGCACAAATGTTTAGAAGATCAAAGGGAGAGACCATGGAGCTACTAACGGACTCCATGGTTTAATTTATCCCCTGGAGTTGGTTTTGAGTGAGTTATGGAAGGTTTTTCTAGATTTTATGTGGGTATGGGAATTGGAAGTTTTGTCATAAAAAAAACAAAAAAACAATTTTATATATCCTCTTTAGTGGTTTAGTTCAGTGGTCAAGTTCTGTCTATTTTCTGTCTCAAGGAGTCAGGTAGCTCAGTTGGTAGAGCGCACAACTGAGATGCTGGAGGTACAGCTATGCAGACAGATATGACAATCATCAAAGCGGAAGTAAGTCGTTTGCAGCTCCTGTTCTCCCCCCTCCCCTTCCTATTTAGCTGTTGAGAGAAGTGGCAATGGTTAAATGGCGCTCACTGTCCTTAGGAGGGGACGTTAAGCCGTCGGTCCCGATGGGTAGGACAGTCACACCTTACCTGGCTCTCTGAACACTATAAGAGAAGGCTGAAACGTGGTGTTTATTCACTTCCCTGAGCTAATGGATGGATGATGCGCCGTTTGGGCAGCTCTCCCCTATTCTAAAGCTCCGATGTTTGTAAAGCGCTCCTGAATATACTTAAATAGAAATAGCACTATGTATATACTTGTATAGAACTAGCGCTTTATAAAATAATTACTATTATTACTATTACATTTGTGTAGAAATGATTAAAGTCTTACTAGCTATGACATCACAATGATCACCCCCTTATATTATTCAGTTGTTTTTGAGCAGATTCTGAGAGAGAAATGTTGGAAAACGGGGTTTTGATTTAAGTTTGGAATTTTTTTTTAAAGGTAACATAGGGCGTAAATGGCTAAATATTACAAATAAAAATGTAGAAAGATAACTAAATATTTGCATGCCTTCATTTCAGTCTAATAGATTATAAGTTTTGTATCTACAAGTGCTATTGTTAGATATAACAGTTTGCATTTTGGTCATCAAATATAAGATATTGATTTAATGTGTGAGTCAGCTTTGCGGTAGTAAGAATTTCCTTTGTTTTCTACCTCCCATTGTTTTTTTCACACCATCAGAATCATCCTTTACAAATAATTAGGCTAGATTAATGAAATTCACACAAAATGTTTGATACTTAAAAAAAAAAAGAACGGAAATATCGCACATGTGTGAAGTCGATAAAAATCGACAGAAAATTGGCTCAAATTGGCTACATTGATGCCATGCTGTCCCGGATCTTGCGAACCGTCAATTTTTGAGTAATACACATCGGTAAATGCTTAATTTCATTGAACTTTTGTCCAACTCGCCAGCAAAACTTTGGTAATTGTGACTCTTATAGAACGATAAATAATTTTGATTCTTTTGTAGTAAGTTTGAGAAATTAATCACAAGGTGTATGTTGATGTAGGAGTGGCAGAAAAAATCTCATTTGAAATGAATATTTTAGACAATGTTCGTGATGAGTCATTGGTTGTATTTTGTGTGATAATTTTTTTAATTTATTTTTGTTGGAGATGGAGCCACATGAAACATCTGTCTGTTTGTTTGTCTTTGATGTAATTGATAAAAAGTGAATAAGATACAAATGCTTGGTTTATTGGTAGACAGTATTCATATGGGTGGGGGATCTATTGGTTGGATTTACAATTATGATTACATTTTCAATATTTTGAAATTTATAATTGTTTTTTTTTTTTTGCATGGGGTTTGATGTTTGTAGAAGCTGAACTGTTGAATCAGTAATTTTAGGTCATGGTTTGTGATCCTTTGCTGTGAATTCTTATTTGAATATGTAGTATAACCCTTTTGAGGTGGTACGTATTATTGGAGGGTGTACAGCCCTGTTTCACAGAAATAATGTTATCAAGATCAAGTCGACTTCCACATGTAAATTGTTTATACTAGAAGCCATGATTGAACTTCCCCCAACATGCACACACTCACAAACACACATCTTGAAGGTTGGCTACACCACCGATTTGAGTCAATATCTTTCTCAATTAAGACCTGCAAGAAGATAATGAAATAAAAAAAAATGTAAGTAAAATAAAAGAGGGACTGTTTTATTATTTAGATTCTTCCTTTCATTTTAACTCCTATATAAACTGTAATATATTAATCCATATTTTGTAGGATGTATCATGTATCACAAGAATAAAAGAAATCTGATTGGTTAATAACAGAAATTTGAATCAAACTTAATAACCTATAAGTTACATCCATGTAGGATTTAAACATCATTCGATTGTAATATTTTGTTTCAAATGCGACGTCAAGATGCAGAGTGTAGACTTTCAAGAGCTATGGAGACTCATTGTCTCATGAATAAGTCATTTGGATACACATACCACATACTAATACAGGCGATGACAGGCTCCCTCTTGGATTTCTTCCATAAATAAGAAACGGAAACCCCACAGGTTTTTGACTCTTCCATTGATCCTTAGAGGTTTGGTGTAGATTTTCAGGTCTTCCACTTCAACGTAGCGATTATCTCTTATGATTTTCGTGGAAGAAAATATATTTGGTTACAAATCGGGATTAGTTAATTGTTATTTTCATTCAATTGTTTTGGGTCACCGAGAGGTAGTGTTTGCTTCCAAAAGTCTTATAAAGTCATAAAATGCCAAAAATCCATTAAACTTGACCAAAAATGTAGAATCTGTGATTTTAGTTCTTATTTATCTGAGAAAATATGCAAATTTTATGATGTCATTGGAGGTACTATTTTCTGTTTTAAATTAAAAATAATTCTAAACAGTTACTTTTTGGAATATTTTTTTTAAATGAATGATTTAGAAACAAGACCCATTCTGTCCAACCAATCAACTTTCAGCACAAAAGATCAAATAAAGAACAACCTATATATTTTCCATATGTTTTATAATACATCACAAGCATTAAAGAAATCTGATTGGTTAATAACATACATTTGAATTAAAGTTATAACCTATAAATCCCATCCATGTAGGATTTAAACATCATTTCGATCATAATATTTCATTTCAAATGCAACGTCAAGATGTAGGTTGTAGACTTTCAAGAGCTATGGAGACTCATTGTCTCATGAATAAGTCATTTGGACACACATACCACATACTGATACAGGCGATGACAGGCTCCCTCTTGGATTCCTTTCCGTAAATAAGAAATGGAAATCCCATGGGTTTTCGACTTTTCCATTGATCCTTAGAGATTGGTGTATATTTCCATTTTTTCCACTTTAGCATTGCATTTATCTTCTGATTTTCTTCGAAGAAAACTTATTTAGTTACAAATAGGGATTAGTTGTTATTTTCATTAAATGTCTTGGGTCACCCAGAGGTAGTGTTTGCTTCCGAAAGTCTTTAACAGTTATGAGATACCAAAAATCCATAAAACTTGACCATAAAAGTAGAATCATTGAATTTAGTTAATCTTATTGAAATAAGAATTTCTCTGAGAAAATATGCAAATTTTATGATGTCATCGGAGCAGGGATACTGTTATAAATCTAAAATAAATCTTTACGTTACTTTTTGGAACAAATTTCAAAATATGAACAGCTATGACTTTCATAAGGATTTAGAAACATGACTCATCAGAAAAGGTCATCTTGTAAAGAAGAATATTTCAGAGAATTTCTTAATGAACCTGGATTAATTGTCTTATTCTAGTTATGCAAATCGTGTAGCAAGACTTTTACCTGGGGAGGGAGGGTAGGAGGAGGGGAGAGAGGGAGGAAGGGTGGGTGGAAGGGAGGGTAAGAGGAAGGGTGGGAGGGTGATAGGAAGGGTGGGAGGGAGGGAGGGTGGGATGGAGGGGGAGGGCTGGTGGGAGGGGGAGGGGAATTTTTAAAATCATTTCTAACAAATTTCTTAATCATCATCTAAATTTTACTGGTTTTTTTTCCATATGAGGATACAACAGCATTAACTGGTTCATGTTGGCATATTAACTACGGTCACATTTTCATTCAAATCAGAATTGCATTATGAGATATGTGGAGGCAGGGTGGGTATTTTGGGGGACATGTGCATCTGAAATTTTCCCCTTCCCCCTCTTCTTCTTATTGTGTCAATGAGGTAATGTAAGGACTGGCAATAATAAGTTAAAAAGTAACGTGGGAGCTATTCTTATCTTAATATTCCCCTCAAGTTTCATTTTGAGCTGTCCATAAAAGCGTTTAACTTAAAAACTTAAAATATGCAAGATGACTATGTTGAAATAGAGTCACTATTTTTTGAACATTATTAAAAAAAAAAAAAAATTCCTTCAAATGTCTTCAAAAGCTCTTCAAACTTAAAAAAAAAACTTTAAAAAACACACAAAAAAACTGAACATTTTATTTGCTGCCAACATTCTGTTTTCATCATCTCCTAAAATAAGATCTTTGAATAAAAGGAATCTGCCAAAAATATGGTCTTGCTATCTTCTTTGCACATCAGTTGTGACCTATCTCTGTTCCTCATCATCTTCTGAGATAAGATTTTGCCAGCTTAGATTTCAAGATTCTTGAGAATTAATTAATGTTGACATTTAATCGTCAAAGGTGGCAAGGATCAAAGAGTTAATTGTTTCAAAACACCTCAATAAAATAATACATTTATATTTATAGTGATAATACATCTGTACGCATTTTACTTTGCAACAGTGACCCATTGCCCTTGGAAATCTATTTTTTTCTGTTGTGGCCCTCAGGACGCTGACTAGTATTGTAAACTAAAAATATGCTATCCTTGATACCCTAACTTAAAAAAATTAAGAATATTTATAAACATTTGTTAATCAAACTAAAGAGTTTGATATTTTTAGAAAAATGTCAAAATTAATACTGCATGATGAATTTTTCAAAGAAGGAATCAGAAAAAAGTGAAAACCTAAAAATCATTTTGGGATTCTATTTATAGCCCTAATTACAGAATGAGTTGGGCACTACCATTGTGGAAAATGGTGAACAATATGTGTTGTCAGCTTGCGCTTGTTTCCATTGTAATATAGCATGACGAATATCAAACTCCTGGATTGACGCATTACTTGATTACGTCAAAACAACAATAATGATTATATTCTTTGTGATTGCATAGCCCTGCGTAGACCTGATAAAACTGAAGGACTGGAAAGGAAGTGGATTAAATCTGAACTAATATGGACACTAGCTGGAGTTAAATTGTATTGGGGTTTCAAGTGCTGAAACATTTGACCAAACCATAATCGTATCATTGTTATACAGCAATGGAATAGGACGAAACATATTTGCAGCCTTTGAGTCTTTGTTCAGACCTTGTTAATAGGGCGTCTTTATTCTAAAGTCAACAGTGGAATGCCTCAATTCTCCGAGCTTAGGGGACTTTGCCTTAACAAGCGCTCCTGGACCCCACACTCTTTAGGCTTCGTGCTTCAGCAAAATTAATTTGTCATTTCAGTAACAATATTTGTGAGCTCCATCTTCTACAATTTTGTTATTTAATTTTGTCCTCTTTTGTAAAAGATGAAGAAGTGTAAACTTAGCCTATCCTCTAAGATCGTAAATTCTCTAGCTCTCATTTTAATTGACCATCAGATAAAAAAACCGAATACGAAGTATAGAAACATTAGGTTTCCTCTTGGCTATTTATAGCCATGTCGATTAATATGTACAATTCCTCGTAGCGGTATACAGTCTGTAGTCAAATTGGATTTTGATATGAGTGTCATTCCATGTAATTTGCCTCAGGCTGTACCTTAAATGCTATTTGTAATTCAGAGTTTGCTCCCGGCCCCACTCGATATGTATTAACCAATATACAAAATGTAGCTCAATCGATCTATGGTTTGCATGCCATGGTTAGAGGTTCTAAAATATACAAGTGGTATTCCGTGTACAGTAGGTTATATCAAAGTGAATGCACACAGCAAGAGCCATAGTTTTTCTGCTTGGCAAGTTTTATGCATCCTGTCAATGTCATCCTGCCGTGCTTCCAACATTTTTGAAAGTGACAATCTTTTTCATGTTTGCTTTAATGTTTGTTTCGTGGGTTTGATTTTAGTTTTGATTCAAGGCAAGGGAGTTAACTCCCTGTAAAAGCTTATAAAATGCGCTCCTGGGTAGTATAATCAGTAGATGTTGCTAGCGATAATTAAGCATTATTGGAAATTTAAAATTATTGAAAAACTTTATGATATTGCAAAAATATATTAATCAAAGAGACATTTTGCAAAGTTCGGGATGAAATTTATGAAAGCTCCAGGTTTATAAAAAAAAGTAGCACTGATTGGCTTGTTTTACTTTTGCATTTAATTGTTTTTTTCCCTTTGTTAGGTATTATTGCTGAGTGAAGTAAATTTAGAAAAATATATGTTTTTTTTTTTATTATTTGAAATTGGATTTTTAATGTTTGGAAGTTGTACTTTGGAGTATGAATGACAAATTTAGTTTATTTTCAATCATTAATATTCGGAATGTTTTGAGTGGTGTTGCAACCATGTAGAACATTTTTACGACTTCATGAGAAATCTACTGAAAAATACACTTGCTAAAGAGATATAAACAAAATTAAAATGAATGATTTTGAAGAAATTTTTGTTAATGCTTTCTGAATACCTATATGAATAAGGGTTACACTGGAAAATCAGTTTTTCATTTTGACTTACTGATGACTGTTTTTAAACCAAATTATTATTGATTTTAAAATGCCCTTTTTCCCCCTTTTCCATCAGTTATCGATTATATAATTGAATTATCAAGAAATAAATTAAAAAAGAAACCAATTATATTTCAATTACAGTAAAATGCAAATTTAAAACAGCTTTTATAATGCACATTTTTACGACTTCATGAGAAATCTACTGAAAAATACACTTGCTAAAGAGATATAAACAAAATTAAAATGAATGATTTTGAAGAAATTTTTGTTAATGCTTTCTGAATACCTATATGAATAAGGGTTACACTGGAAAACCAGTTTTTTATTTTGACCTACTGATGACTGTTTTTAAACCAAATTATTATTGATTTTGAAATGCCTTTTCCCCCTTTTCCATCAGTTATCGATTATATAACTATGAATTATCAAGAAATAAATAAAAAAGAAACCAATTATATTTCAATTACAGTAAAATGCAATTTCAAAACAGCTTTTATAATGCACATTTTAATGACTTCATGAGAAATCTACTGAAAAATACAGTTACTGAAGAGATATTTATAGAAAAAAAAAAAGATTTGAAGAAATTTTTGTTAATGCTTGTGACATTTTTTGGAAAACCAGTTTTTCATTTGACTGTTTTAAACCTAAATTATTATTGATTTTAAAATGCCTTTTTGATCTTTAAAAATTGAGATTGATTATTGTAAAAGAGCTGGGAAAAGCATCTCAGCATACTTATTTAGGATCCATTTTTCTCCAGGGATGGGATCGTTTGTGGAATCACCACTGTATTTGTCAAAAAAGTGATTTTGTTGATTATACAAACGGGGACGATTTGTGGCATACCTTAAAGCCCACCTTTTAGTTGAATCATCTTTAACTCCTATGTAGATATCTCATCCATTTTAAACTCACTGTAGATCCAATCCAAGCTTGACATGTTTTGATCGTTAAAAATTGAGATTGATCATCGTAAAATAGCTAGGAAAAGCATCTCGGCATACTTTTGTAGGATCCATTGTTTATCCACGGCTGGGGCTGTTTATGGAATCACATATTTCTATATTGTTTATTTGCATAAGAGGGTAGAGCCAGGATTCAAACACTCTTAAAAATTGTTTGTTTTGATTCCATGTGTTAAGAATGAAATTGAAGTGAAAGATGGAAAGTATGATATATGTATTAAGGTTAAGGGATTAGTATTACGTGCTGTTTATTTCGCATACAGAGAGGAAGCTGGACATTTTGATGTTATTTTATTGCATTATAACACACAGGCAACAAAGGCAAACAGTTTTTGGATCTTTGTCCAAGATTTTGAACTATCTTCCCACTGGTACATCTTGAAATTGAAGTGAAAGATGGAAAGTATGATATATGTATTAAGGTTAAGGGATTAGTATTACGTGCTGTTTATTTCGCATACAGAGAGGAAGCTGGACATTTTGATGTTATTTTATTGCATTATAACACACAGGCAACAAAGGCAAACAGTTTTTGGATCTTTGTCCAAGATTTTGAACTATCTTCCCACTGGTACATCACAGATTTTGTATACGTCAAGAAATTTTTAACATTTATAAGAGAGTGTTGCAAAAGTGATGCTACTATACTATCATCTGCGATGATGTGTCATTCAGTTTTCTGGAGAGAAGATTCCTCATCTAACAAAAACCACAAACGTTTCTCATTGTGAGTGGTGGTATTTACATCTCAAATACAACAAATTTTGTATTTCTCACTGGAGAAATTAATTAAAAACCATGTTTTGTTGAAAACTGATAAAATCCTGATGTACAGAAATTTAGCTTGCAGCACGCTTGCAGCACGCTTGCAGCACGCTTGCAGCATGCTTGCAGCACGCTTGCAGCACGCTTGCAGCACGCTTGCAGCACGCTTGCAGCACGCTTGCAGTACACTTGTGCAAGCATGCTGCGAGCTTGTGCAAGCATGCTGCGAGCTTGTGCAAGCATGCTGCGAGCTTGTGCAAGCATGCTGCGAGCTTGTGCAAGCATGCTGCGAGCTTGTGCAAGCATGCTGCGAGCTTGTGCAAGCATGCTGCGAGCTTGCACAAGCATGCTGCGAGCTTGCAGCAAGCATGCTGCAAGCTTGCAGCAAGCATGCTGCAAGCTAGTATTTGAAACACTAGCTTGCGCAAGCCAATGTTAGCTTGCGCAAGCTAATATTAGCTTGCGCAAGCTAATGTTAGCTAGCGCAACTTAATGTTAGCTTGCGCAAGCTATTCTTAGCCTGTGCAAGGTAGCATAAATATTTGTTAGCTTGCGCAAGCTTGCAAAAAGTTTTGCTAACTTGCAGAAGCTTGCATATAGTTTTTGCTAGCTTGCGCAAGCTCATTTCTTCCAAATACTAGGTTGCAGTACGCTTGCTGCAAGCTTGCAGCATGCTTGCGCAAGCTAATAATGTTAGCTTGTCGCAAGTGTGCTGCAAGCTTGTCACAAGCAAGCATGCTGCAAGCTTGCTGCAAGCTGATATTTCTGTAAGGGTAAAATTGAACTGGAACAACCTATACTTTACCAAATGTTTGCTATGAAGAGTTCCTCCGAGTTTCATATTAATTTGGTGCACCCTCCTGTAATATATTGGAAACTAATTTTAAGCGCAGAAGTGCTTGGAATTTTGGATAAAGCATAAAAACAGTGTCATTGCAAAAACTAGAGTGAAGCTTGGTGACCTAAAATGACCCAGAGTTTTTTGAACTTTGAATGTTTTTGGCTTTTATTACATCCTTCTCCCAAGATTGCACTTAGGAATTTGAAGGGAAAAAAAAATCCACTCTTATGGAGGCCATTAGAAGCAGATTTTATTGCAAAAAGCAAAGTTTGTTATAGTTAAATCCAGGACAAGATTGTTAAACCAGGGCCTCTTAGTTCAGTATTTGTGTTAAGTATTAAATTGATAGTTCAAATTTACATCTGAAGATGTACATGATGCATGTTTGAGGTGTTTTTATATATATATACATATATAATATATGTGTATATATATATATATCTATTTGTATATATATATATATATATATATATATATATATATATATATATATATATATATATATATATATATATATATATAAATATAGGACTGACCAATAAAATTGCTAGCTATCAATATATTTTTTGAAATCGACATATGTCAGTTTTGAGACTTAAGGCACACTGGGTGGATCAAGTGTTTGAATTGACGAATCATCTGCAATCAGTATGCAATGCAATTAAATGCAATTTTTTTGTCTGTCTTGTTTGTCTCTTATCACTAGTGTTCCAATGATAATCAGTTTGCTGATCGTATCGGGCCGATTATGGCTGATCGGCAGCATAATCAGGGTTCCTGTGTTTCTATCAATCTCCCCTGTTTTCTTTTCTTCCTATGGAATGATCTACTCTCAGGCACAATTTGATCCTCACTGTCGTGGTGCCGTTAAGGCCCTCTTCAAACAAACTAATATAATCGAGATCGGTAAACTTGCCCGCGGATTGTTGTAATTTTGTAATATTATTTATTATTATTATTATTTTTTTTTTTTTCCATGTTAAAACACAAAAAGCTGAGAAAAAAGAAAGCAAAAATATGCTGTTGATGACGAAAAATGTATTTTTTCTTTTACTTTGCAACATGTATTCTCCTCATTATCTTATCTATGTTGATTTAATTATTTATCTATGATCACTAGCACTGCCCCAGCATGTTTATCATGTTTATCTACTGTCACAAAAACTAATCGAAAATCGGATCGGATCGGGCTGATTACGACAAAATATGATTGGTAATCGGCAGAACCCATTACAGTGTTATCGTTGGAACACTAACTTCTCTTGGTATTCCATAATGTGCTTTTGTACATCACTGTAATGCAGACAGTCGGGAGACTTTGCTATTAAGAAGGAGATTAGTATTAATGTCATAAGGTGGACATACAAAGGGTGTGTGTCACAACGATTACCTGATCTTCTTATCAGGAGGGAGTACGTGCATTCATGTTGTTTTCTTGTCATGGCGAATTAGAATTAACCCCAGGTTCAGGTATCACAAGAAAAAAATTGGATCAATTTAGTCAGCATCAATGTCATGTGAGGTTACATTCTTGGATGAATTAAGACTCTTAACACAGCTTGAATAATTACTTATAAGCTTTTATACAGGGTTCTTAATGTTGCTTAAAATCCTAAGAAGTTTAAATGTACCTAAGAGATGAAGACATGAATGTGTGTGTGTGAGGGTGGGGGCAAGTATGAGTTCTTCATTCTTAAGAGTTTTATGTTTGCCATTTTGGAAACGCTTTCATTCCTAGAATTGTACGTGGTTTAAAATTTTGTAATATGAAAAATTAGTTTCGTGTGTCTTCTCATTTGCAAAATATGCATCTTAAAACAGTAATCATAAACACTTTGGAAAATCCTTGCTTCTGATTGGTTGATTAGCATTATTTGCCTATGTTTGAATAAAGTATCGAGACATAGCTCCCATCCTCAAAACTAAATGTTGGGAAGATTTTTACATAAAGATTCATGCAAAATCACCACTGGCCTCTCCTGTTTGTCAGTCCAATGTCAACATAAGTTGTTAATGGAATTACATCCAAATCACATATCTCACAATGCCATTTAGTATAACTTGTACTAATTCTTATTCCATAAGGTAAAATATATGACTTTGACATTACCTCTGTTGCTACATTCAAGGTAATAAGAATTCAATTCGTGTGTTTTGATTGGTCGAAACGCAGTGGTACAATGTGCACTTACGTTGATGGCCCAATTACTGTTGTTTGGTAATAAAATGTATGCCGCCACATTTGATTCACAATAGATATGGCCTTTCATAAAAGTAGCCAAATCTGAGGTGAAAAATTATTCGGCTTGAAGGGAAAATATCTCCTCTCAACCAACTTGTTTGTGTGGCTTGAGGAGGATAGGGGAGGGGGTGGAGACACCAGTTAAAAAAACTGAAGTTAACATTCAGGATGTGGTTTGATGACTGTCGAAAATACCAGAAAAACATTTACCTGACAATTTTCGGGATAAAGTTATCAATTAGATTGTAAATAGGTTAAAAATTGTACCGCATGTTTTAAGTAGAGCACTAATTTTAGCTTCTGACATTATTGCCGCCTATGTTACACCTAAATAGGGCAGCAGATTGCACATTTATAGAAATTTCACATTATCTTTTTTTTCTTTCAATAGTATCAATATTTTTTGCATTATACTTTTGATTACAAAAAATTTATTACAACTTATTACCTATTAGACGACTGCGTTTTAGTCTAATTAATTTATCATTTGCACATTTGCAAATTACTCCAGTTTTAACAAATGGCAGCTCGTCCCACTTTTAAAATCATAAACAGGTCATCCTATTGATTTATTATGCTGATTACTGCATTTTTTGAGAGAAAAAAAGGCGCAAATGAGAGATGGCATTGTTCGTTGATTTACTTTACCGATTTTCCGAAATGTTTCTTACCGCCGTTTATTAAATTTTTATTGATGATGTTGCAGTTAATTGCATTCTTTGAAAATTTCTTTGAAGATATTTAAGTGTGTGATTGTGCTGTATTCCTTTTAAAATGTTCAAAGGGAACGATGGTAAGCAGGAAAAACTTTCAAGGAAGAGGCTTAGCATTGTTAATTAAGGTTAACTTGCAAATTGGGAAAGAGGGTACAATTGAATACAAGGTAATACAAATCTTTAGAAATTAAAAGATGGTGAATTTAATCATTTTCTCTTAATGCAGCCTGCTTTATTCTTTCATTGTATTTCACTTTAAGGCATATGCCAGGGAAAGCACAGGTAAATCACAATGACTTGTTTTCAGTGTGTACCCGATGAATTTGATAGGATAAAAAGTGAATGAACACCGTGTCAACACCCTGCTCTTTTCGAGAAGTGTTTAGAGAACCAGGCAGGAGGTGAAAGTCTCCTACCATATATATATATATATATATATATATATATATATATATATATATATATATATATATATATATGTATATATATATATATATATATATATATATATATATATATATATATATATATATATATATATATATATATATATATATATATATATATATATATATATATATATATATATATATATATATATATATATATATATATGTATATTATATCAATATGCAATGTAACAATTAATAAGGTTTCATATGAAAATCACCCTTCTTATAAGAAACATAAGTGAAATAGATTTAAATGTTTTGATATTAATTCATAAAGTTTTATGTTATTATTGGCAATGTCTGATTTTTGACCCAATTCCAGTAACGGTCGAGTAGATTTAAATGATAAAATTCATCGTTTTTATCAAACATTAACAGTTACAGGATGCCTTGTTCTGAAGGCAGATAAATTTTGCTTCCATTTTCATTCAACTTACAAAAAAGTTGATTAACTGTCCAGAATAGCTGCAATGTCTGGCAACATGATGAAAATCTGACATGAGTATTTCATTCACCAAATAATTTCCATCTAGGAGCCCATTAAAGTCAGGTTTATGTCCAAGAACTCACAAGTGCAACGAGGGAGCATGACATTAATTCATCTAGGATTGATTTTCAACTGGCATTTAAATTACTGTGCTGCATTGGTTATGGTTCCCCTGGCTGTAATATTTTGATAGGTGTTCGGCAATGAAATAATATGAGAGAAATATTTAAAGGCATGTGGACAGCGATACTGATATATTTTGTCCGAATTTTGAGCCCTTCTTCTAGTAAGAATAAAATAGATTTAGACGGATTTTGATATAATTTCATAGCTTTCTACCAAACATTATTGTATTGTACTAAAAACGTTGAATTATGAGAGTATAATTGTTTTTTTTACATTAAACTTCCAAAAAGTTGAATAACTGCCTGGAATAGCTATCTGGCAACATTATGCAAAATCTTACATGCATATTTTATTAAGAGGTGCAGTGTCTTAGTGGTTAAGGAGTCATGCTTGTATTCGAAAGGTACTTGGTTCGATTCCCGTCATGAGCGCTACATTGTGTCACAAACAATACACTTCCCAGAGCTTCCCTTACCTCTCATAACTCCATAGCTGAGCTCTTCCAGAAAAACCCTTTGGATAAAAATTTCTCCTTCATCATGCCTCCCTCTACGACCATATTTAGTCCTCCTCTCCCACCACCTCTACCTACTTTTGCCTTTTTTAGCACCACTGCACTTACTCTTTTAATCCCAGCTTCCTGGCTTTTAGTCTCCCCTTCCCCCCCCCCCCTCATACTTCTCTTAGACTCCTATTTTCTTTTCTTCCTACCTCTGGAATGATCTTACCTCTCAGGCACAATTTAACCCTCGTTGTTGTGGTGCCATTAAGCCTTCATCAAACAAACAAAGAAACAAACACTTTACTCTACTTGCTTCAGTCCACTCAGCTGTGAAATGAATACCAGCACTGCTGGGGAGTTAATCTGCGATGGACTGCTGTCCCGTCCAGGGGGAGGCATGTACTCTCATCTTCTTATGCTATTGAAACCTGGGAATAAGCGTATGAGCCTAATGGCTCGGATGGATTTAAGTTTTACTAAAGCATATTTCATTTGCAAAAATAATTACCATCTAGGCCAGGTTGATGTCTCAGAACTCAGGAGTGCAACGGCACGAGCATGACATTAATTCATCTACGATTGATTTAACTGGTATTTAAATTACTCTGCTGCATTAGTAGGGTTATGGTTTCCCTGGCTGTTATTTTTTGATAGCTGTTTGGGAAAGGAATAATATGAGAGAAATTTTTGAAAGCATGTGGACCGGGCATGCACATTATTACCAGTATTGTATGCGGTGTCTGATTTTTAGTACGATTCTTTCTGTGCGAAAGACTGCTTGTTTGTCTTTTTTGCACGTGATTATTATTATTATTATTATTATTATTATTAGTATTATTATTATTATTAGTATTAGTATTATTATTAGTATCAGTATTATTATTATTATTATTGTTATTGTTATTGTTATTATTTTTATTATTATTATTATTATTATTATTATTATTAATATTTGTATTATTATTATTATTTTTATTATTATTATTATTTTTATTTCTATTTTTATTAACAAATTATGTTTATATAGCACTTATTCTAAAAAAAAGCTTTAAGTGTTTTACAAGAGCATGAAAAAATGGAAAGTTAATTACTTAATTAATTAATTACCATAATAGGTTAAAAGCTAAAATATCTGCAGTATATGAATAAAAAAATAATTAAGTTTTAAACGTTTAGTTCAGATACATGAATACGATAAAACAGTTATTAAAAAAAAGCGGTAAAACTACCAATCTTAAACACAAAACACTAAGAGAAATAAGAAACTTATCAAACAATTAAAATGCATTAAAACGTGAAACCTGGGTGAAAAAATTGATAATATTTAAAAAGTTAAAATAAGTCATTGAAATACTGTTTAAAAAAAAGGGGTTTTCAAATCATGTTGGCAAGTTGATGGCACTTTTGATATAAATGCATGTTCAAATCAACAGTTTAATAATTTTAAATGTATATTTTATTAAATTTTCAATGACACAAAGTCACAAGTATAGAATTGAGACATCTGTTTTTTTCAAATATCCATTTAAATAGCAAAATAGATGCCCTCACTATTGGATGGCTGAAAACTAAAGGCCTCGATGTGGACTTCATTTTAAAATACTTCAGTAATTTATGGAAGCCCTAACAGAAATATAAGCTTGCAGCAAGCTTGCAGCATGCTTGCGACCAGCTTACAATTTTTAGATTGTGCCAGCGTGCTGCAAGCATGCATCAAATGTGCTGTAAGCCAGTGTGTGCAACAAATTTGCTTGCGCAAGCTAGCAAAACTTTTTGCAAGCTAATAAATATTTCATGTTAGCTTGTGCAAGCTAGCAAGTTGGTATTTGTTCCAAATACCAGCTTGCTGCAAGCTTGCAGCATGCTTGCACAAGCTTGCAGCACACTTGCGCAAGATAAAAATGTTAGCCTGTCACAAGCATGCTGCAAGCTAAAATTTCTGTAAGAGAGGGGATTATCATTTTTTACATAATCCATTTGTTGATACATATTAAACTTTTAAGTCTTATAGTTGAATGATAGAGTACACATATGTGTGTTAATGATTTCTCAATAATCTTAGCATGGATCCCAGATCGAATCATGAGCAGTGTTCACACTAAGGTTCAAAAAAAAAAAAAAATTGCTAGGGGGAAGGGAGATTTTGCCCCTGTTAAAATTTTTTTTTTAATTTAAGAAGGGGGAAAGGGGGATTTATTTGTTGGGGTATCTTAAAAAAAAAAAAAAAAAAAAAAAAAAGGCCCAAAGATATCAAAAAGTTTCCAAATTTGGCTTAAGAAAAAAAGAAACAAAAAATATATATCAAATTTTGGCATTTTTTGGCCATTTTGTTTTGTGGGAATTTCCGTCCTTTTATTATTCTTTGAGTGGAAATTTGATAACGTGTGGGAATGCTGCACTGATCATGTGAACACTGATCATGAGTAACATCTAACTATGTGATGGAATGATATAGCTGCCGCCCCGGTTTATCATGTAAACTCCAGGAAGTCTTCTAATTGCTGTTTTATGAGTTTGTTTTCATCAATTTTTAGCTCCTCTATTATATGCCATGTGCCAAAAAGAGGTTAAAACACTGTGAAATATATGATTTATTGGTGCTTCTTTTGAAGAAACAAACAAAATCCAAGTTTTTTTTCCTTCCAGTTTTATTATTTATTCTTGTTTTAAAGACACAAAAAAGAGTTCAAATGTTTTGAAGGCAAGGGGTATTAAATCTTGCAAGAGCATTTTTGTAAACATTTGTGACCCACTAAGGTTTTCTGAAAATAACACTTAAAAATACCTTTCATACAGGAACAGTTATTTATTGCAGTATTATAATACTTTAGGGACTTTTTGAACTGTGCAGCCATTTATGGCAATACCTCGCTGCAGGAGGCCAAATCTGAAAACTTGTTTTTTCTTAAAAGGTGATACAGTCAAGCTTTTATCTGAGATTGGGTGATTTTTAGAAGCTTTGTTGCCAAATGTATCTTTGTTATATCTTTTTGTAAGTCTTGAAAGTTGACTTACTTTTTAGGAGCATACTGTTCAGCATGTCCTTTTCATGAAAGAATTTAAATGAGTCATTAAATCAGACTTTTTCTTCATTTAATATGATAGAAATAATAATCATAAGTCATCTGAAGAAATTCCACATTGTACAAAACAATTTAGCATATATTTTCATTTATGAAAACATTAATTCTGTCAATATAAACTTACATGGGAATGGTTATTTTGTTCATACACCCTCTAAAAATGATGTCATACACCCAGTACCATAGTTAGGATTGAGGGGGAAAAGGGAGCACTTGCCCCCACCCACACTTTTTTCTGAATTTTTATATTTTGTATGGTGATTTTTTGCATTATTTGTGATTCCCCCTTCCACTTTTGACCTTGCCCCCCTCCCTAGACAAATCCTGCCCATGCCTAGTACAATTACAGATTAGGATATTTTTGTATTTCGTTATAATCTATTTCAATTTCCCCAACTGATAAGAAATACCTTTTCCTTCGCATGGGTCTATGAATTTGTATTTGTATATGATATTGATGGTTCAAGCCTTTATTAGAATTTCATGTCGAAAGAGAATTCTAAGGAAATACATTATGTGTGCTACCACATAGGGCAAGTTGTCACCATTGGCATGATTTCAACACAAAATTAGACGAAATGGCAGCGTCCATGTTACAACTTTAAACTTGGATAACTTGAGAATGAAATGAGATTTTATGATGGGGTTTTTAATAGTTGGTTTATTTTATAATTCTCTATCATTTATCAAGCTAGAATACTTGACTTTATGTCTCCTTTCATTTTTGAAAGGAAAGAATTCCTTACCTTCTCATCTGTCCCAATATGTCTGTGTGAATCAGAGACAGGTTAGCACATCAAAGTTAAAGAGATGGGGCACCACTGTGTGATAACAAATGTTGATAATGATTTTCATACATGTAGTTGGAATTAATGTGGAGTAGGGAATTAATGTGGAGTAGGGAATTAATGTGGAATATGGAATTAATGTGGAATAGAGAATTAATGTGGAGTAGAGAATTAATGTGGAGTAGGGAATTAATGTGGAGTAGGGAATTAATGTGGAGTAGGGAATTAATGTGGAATAGGGAATTAATGTGGAATAGGGAATTAATGTGGAGTAGGGAATTAATGTGGAGTAGAGGAGGTCAAGACTTATCAATAATTGGGGGTGTCTTGTCCCATGCAAGTAACTTGACTTCCGTGCAATTTTTTTGTTATTTTAAAGATTTTATCTGATGGAAAATCATCTGTTTTACTTTCTACTACACATTATCGCCTTTAAACTTGAAAAAGAAAGTCAATAGGCCAAACTGAAAATGCTCATTCCATTTCTCTAGCTCTCTTAAAGTGATCCAATTAGTCATTTCTTGACATAAATTTTTATGGATTTACGATTCTGTTTCAAAATAGATATTACATGCTGGTAATGTTTTTTCGGAAAATACTATGGAGAAAGATGCTCTGACCCAGTTTCCAGGCAAAATGAAAAGCATCACACCATATAGCCTATCCAGGCCACCATTAGAATTTCTTATTGTGGTAGTGCACTAAAGCGTGTGAAACAGTATTGATCGCTCCAGTATGTGATATATAAAGACAGCTGGAGGTGAACTCTCTTCGGCTGAAAAGAAATGAAAATATGAAAAATAAAAGTCGTGAGATGGCGGTTTTGTTAGAGAGCCTAATTGCTAACATACAATTAGGTAACAGTTACACGATCGTTATTAATAAAGTTACATCAATAAAGGAGGGAGGTTGTAATATTAAATTGAGGGGAATTGAATGGTGAAATGTGAAGGAAATTAGAGTTATTTGTTGTCTGCCTTTTTGTGCAAAAAATTTCAAGCAGAATTTTTGGATGCATTGCAGAAAATGTTGTGACGTTTTTCTGATGTAGATTTGGCTTAGGTTTTGATGATTTTGAATGGTTCTATTTTAAGGAATATTCTCATTTTTTTTGTGTAAAATCTTATTTAAAAGAGCATCATTTTAGAGCCAATTTGGTACAAAAATCAGGTTGATATCATGTATTCTGTTCAGGAGATATGAATTTTTAAAGATTTCCCAATTGCATTTTAAAGTTTTGTACAGTATGATGAATTCGTGTTTGATGATGTCATAGAGGCAATTCCATTGCAAATGTTTATGTATTTCTATGAACGTGAATTGGTTGTTTCTGAATGATTAGAAACAATTTTCCAAAAGTTATTGAAGTACAGTATATTTGGCAATGTACATGAATACCTAACTTTCATCAATTTATTTTTTAGCAGGTTTTACTAGTAAAAAGAATAATAGATTTTAATAAAATAAAAACTTTGTGGGAGAATGTTGCTGTGATGTCATACTGAGCCTTTTCCTATTCGTTTATTGACATTTTTGGATAAAATTTGATATTTCCTTGTAGGAATGACATCAACATAATTTTTGTACTAAATTGTTTCTAATTTTTTCTCTCTTTCTTAATCATGAACAGTTCTGAAAAAACATGGGAATATTCCTTTAAAAACATGGGAATTTTCCTTTAAAAACATGGGGATATTCCTTTATAAACATTGGAATATTCTTTCAAAAACATGAGAATATTACTTTAAAAAAATGGAATATTCCTTTAAAACATGGGAATATTCCTTTAAAAACATGGGAATATTCCTTTAAAAACAT
The DNA here is from genome assembly GCA_020152595.1 of Chiridota heheva. Lineage (NCBI taxonomy): Eukaryota > Metazoa > Echinodermata > Holothuroidea > Apodida > Chiridotidae > Chiridota > Chiridota heheva. The sequence continues at coordinate 693,074 of JAIGNY010000456.1, forward strand.
GGGAATATTTCTTTAAAAACATGGAATATTCTTTTTAAAAACATGGGAATATTTCTTTAAAAACATGGGAATATTTCTTTAAAAACATGGGAATATTTCTTTAAAAACATGGGAATGATCCTTTAAAACATCGAATATTCTTTTAAAAACATAGGAATATTCGTTTAAAAACATGGGAATATTCCTTTAAAAACATGGGAATATTCCTTTAAAAACATGGGAATATTACTTAAAAACATGGAATATTTCTTCAGAAACATGGAATATTTTTTTAAAACATGTGAATATTCCTTTAAAAACATGGAATTTTCTTTTAAAAACAGGAATATTCGTTTAAAAAGATGGAAATATTCCTTTAAAACATGGGAATATGGGAATATTCCTTTAGAAACGGGAATATTACTTTAAAAACTTTTAAATAATATTACTTTTAATATTTTATGTCAATTGGATTAAATATTTTCAATGAGTACAAAATCCAAAGTAGGAGTCACTGACATTTTATTTAAATGCTCTCATTGAAGAACATGACAAGCCGGCTGTAAAATTACAAAGAATGTTTGTAATAAGTTCACATTTTAATTTGTACTTTTCTGATCCAGCCTCTGGAACATGTGACACAGATTGTCAAAGAGTCGGCAAGTTCTAAGAAAAAAAAAACAAACAAAAAAACTAATTAAACGATTAGTAGAAAAATTACAAGGTGCCATTTTATTTGTCTCAACATTTTCATTTAGCAGAAAAATGACAAGTTGACATTTGATGTGTCTCAATATTTTGAATAACAAGTTGACATTTAATGTGTTTTAACATTTCATGTATTTCAACATTTTGTCTGAGAAAAATAATCAGCTGTACCACCCCCTGCTTTTCCCCACTCTAATCCCCCCCCCCCTGCTTTGCTCCACTCTATTGCAACCTGACTGACATCCCAATTTTACAAAATTTTACTCCTGATTACATTTACTTGAATATTTCTTTGCCTAATTATGTCACATCTATAACGTACAATATCTCTCGAAATAGACACCCATGCACTCAGGAAGCAAGAAGCATGTAGTATTAGGTACACATAGGCACCGCTTTAGTTTCTACACCATATGCTACACAACAGTGGTATCCTCCACAAATAATAGCTCCACATACTCATTCTCCCATTAAAGAAGTGTCGGGTTACGTTCTAGGCCATTCACTCACTGTATTCATGCATTGTCGTCCATTATGTCCTATTCCACACACCTCGGGACAAAAAATCTTCAACCCTTTCTTCCAATCACAACATTTGTGACACTTGTGCCAAGCATGTATAACTTAAAAAAACTATAGCTCGATCAGCCTAACATTAGCCCAGAACCAGACACCTGTCCATCCATATTTTATACGAATATAAAATCTCGCTTTGAAATACCCTAAAGCATCATTTATTTATTTTTCTTTGTTGTTTCTTTTCAACATTCATTTCTTTGTTATTTCATTTCTTTGTTATTCCCGATCAGTGAACTTCCTGGCTCTTTTCTTTCCAGTTTGCAAAAGATTATCGTCTTTGGTTTACCGTGGATTTCACACTTTTTTGTATGTTTTATTTTCTTTGCGTTCAAAAACTGAATCTGGTGAAAAAATATAATGAAAGATTATTTTTTGTCCGTCTTTGGAAAAATGTTGTATATAAGAAAATGTGTGTTTTTTTTCGCCTGAGGAGATCGATTAGGTTTAATTGACTTTCAGAAAATTCGCTGCGCTCCGTTGTAGATTGTATCGTACGTCGTTCACCTATACCGTGTTGCCCGATGAATGTTTTATTTAGAAAACAAACAGTTTATTTTTTGAAGGTTGCATTTTGAATGCAACAAAAGACGAAAGTGTGAAATGAATGAACCTCAGACAGCTAAGTTAACCTCAGGGGGAGGATTAGGGCAAACAAACAAACAAACGTGTTGCTGCCTTCATTTGGGATGGCTGGCCCAGATGTAGCCTCAGGGTGTAAATATTCAAAGAATATGTTTTGATAAATATCATATCATAAAAGTAATATTTTAGATGTACGATAAATCTACCAAGTTTTAAATAACATTTAGAGAGTAATAACATTTAGAGAGTAATAACATTTAGAGAGTAATAACATTGAACGGCACATAAACCATTATTGATATAGGTTTCTTTGTTTAGCACATGTTAACTTTTCAGTAAAAATAATTGTGCTATGAGAAATGATATTTTGAATTATTTTATGATTTTAAAGAACAAGAGAATATGATCGACAAAATTTGCTGCATAATTTCAGGATTTTAGGCTGTGAATCTCAAAGAAAGTACAAGTCTTAATGCTTTTGTTACAGCCTTTAAGGCAACAGCTAGTACAGGAATGTTTCATAATTCAAAATCCTAAAAAAACAAAAAAAATCTTTGATAATATGTTAGAAATTGGTCCTAATTGTTAGCTTTTTAAATTTTGATGTCTAAATATGAAATTTTATTACAAATATGTATTTGTGATATGTGCAATTATTGAAAGGAGAGCAGTGTTGAATTAAGCAGTAAGGTATCTTTATTGATGCAAAATATATGTAAGGAATGCAATTTATTAATTTTTCCTTTTCTTTTTCTTTCATGAATTCCATCGCTGTTTCTTCCTCATTGCATCAAATAGGTAAGTCTTATTTTTTTTATATTACTTTTGTTCTCAAGTTTCTTTTAATTGCAATTTTTCATCAGTGCTGAAAGAGAGCAAAAGAAATCCCTCCACTTGGTATTCATATGAAAATACAATGTAATAAACACAAGATTCCCTTGCCTTTTTTGGAAACATAACTATAAGTTATCTCCATCTTGAAATTTCAAATATTAAAAGTTAAAACATAAAATATTTGGACATTTCTACTGCTTTAAAGGCTGTAGCAGGTGATTATGTGTGTTGGGGTGTAGGGTGGGTTGGGGGGAGGGGAGCATAGTGGGGTAGGGGTAGAGGGAGAAGGATAATGCTATAATTTCTCATAAATATAATCTAAGCACTTCCAGTATTAAACTTTGATAAAATGTGAAAAGGAAATAAAAAGTTCTTCACTGAAATAAAAAAATATTATAATTATACCAAAATGTTTTCTCCTATTGCTTGAGGTTTTTTGGACCTCCATGGATCTTTTTAGAGGAATGTATGACCTGGAGTATGACCTACATTGTTTAACCTTCCGTGGTACCAGCCACAATTTTTCATTTGCACTCATTTATTAATAGTCCACCTTAATTCTGCTTACAATTAAGGAGTTATAAAAACTTAATCTGCTTTGTTATTACTTCTATAAGTACTTATGAAGAAAGAAAAAAATGTGTCTACTTTGTACAATTACACTCACATAAAATAAGCCTTTTTTGCAAGTCAAAACTTTGTACAATTACTCTCAAATAAAATAAGCCTTTTTTGCGAGTCAAAACTTAACCTTTATCGTCTTAATTCATTGTCTTCTGTTATGATCTTGAGGGCAGTCTCCTCTTACCAGTACAAGTAATTGTTACTTTTTTTTTTTTTTTTTGCGAGATGAAGGGGATAAGATTTCAAGTCGCTGGAACCGTCTGGGCCTTTATGCCAATTACCCTCCCCCCCCCCTTCCTCCCCGACAGTGACATTTTTTTAACTTTTTAAGTGTAATTCTTAATTATCAAATTATGAGTAGCAGGAAGTGATTGTTATCTACAGTGAACAATGTTTTCTTTAAAGGACAGAAATTGACAGACTTTTAAGATGGATAGTGTGGTTGACAGGTCGGGTAATTAGCTTGGTAATCTTGGTATAAATGGTCGCCTGGTTTGTGTTAATTCCTGTCAAACCACCCAGTTGGGTTAGTTAGAGATTAGTCTGTCAAACATTTGACTGCTGTTTTATTGGTGTGCCCCAGTTTCGTGTCAGTAATAAGGTACAACAAAAAAAGTTAAAAGATTTATAACTCATTTTTCAGAAATCCTCAATGTACCCTTTTACTTGAACGGTTTAGAGTAAAGAGCAGGAGTCGGACTTTTTCCAATTGTTCAATGTTCTCTGCTATCTTTCAGCTGTTCTTTGTGTATGTTAGTGTCTCTATTTTACCCTTCTTTATCTCCTTCCCCTAAGGGTTTATGCTCTTCTCGTCTCTCTCTTCCCCTTAATATCCCCCTACTTATAAAGCCCCATCCTTTCTCACACTTACCTCCCGCTCCCTTATATCTGGTTTTAAGATTAAAGTATAAATGTATTTTCTTGAAGAAGAAAAAAAAAGGGAATTTAAAACATATTTTAAAGGAGCACTAGACCAAAAAGTGAGGATGTATTTTTAGGGGTCCCAAAAAAAAAATGCTTATCTAGCATGCAATGATACAGCAATTTTTTGTTTAATGTGAATATTCAAGTAAGCTTTGCCCTCACGTTGTCTGTGGGCTATGGAGGCATGAAGTTTATTGATCTTTTGTGGATAATATTTCTGTGAAATTTGCAAAACCGAGAGCCCTCACTTTTCGGTCTAGTGCTCCTTTAAGGTAAGATATGAGAAAGCATTTGTATGCTGATCAAAATTAAGATACTGAAATATTCTGCTCCCTTGCGTACATAAAAAAAAAAAAATAAAAATAAAAAAAACTTCTGTTTTATCTTGAACATACTAAAAATGCAAAAAAAAAAATCAGAAGGTCATCGACCAGTTGTGGCTTCCAATATGAGGAAATTCAGAGAAAATTTAATAAATATCTGGGTTTCAAATTAAAAATAAATAAAGTACCCCCTCTTCTTTTGTTAAAATTGCTTTATTTACAAGTCGTTTAATAATGTTCTAAACTGACCAACGTGAACAAAAAAAAAAATAAAAGATTACTATTGATAAATTTAATCATCATTTACGCTTCATATAGGTTTTTTATGCTTTTCTCAATGATGCAAATGTAAATATTTTTCTTCTGCAAATTGAGACCAAGACGCATCTGCCAAATCATATATTTTCAAGTGTCGGTCGTCAGCCAGGGATATCAATTTCAGTCCTCCTTGCCCAACCATATGAACTCATTTGTTTATATACACATTAATGTAAACGCAAACACCGTCACCCAATATGGAAATTTACCGATGCGTCATAAAAGCACTAGATTTGTTTGGTTTTTTTGGTAACACTTTGTAAATATTTTCTGTCAAATAGCAAGGCGTAATCATTTATTGATTTTTTGGTGAGTTTTTTTTCTTTTTTCTTCTTTATTATTTTGTGTTAAAGGGCTGAGACAGTGTTTTCAATGTATCAATTGTTTGTGGTACAGTTATTGGAGGTTATTTTATCTGAAATGGGCTTCACAGTGATTGGTTGGATGAAGTGAGAGGGCTGTAGTAGATTATGCATTAGGCTTTTGCTATAATATATGCAATGCTCTGGCTACAATTGGGGGATGTATGATTTAAAGGCTAAATTGCATGTTCATTTTAGTTATATAGTGCATAAAAATGAAGATATCTTCAAGTGTGTGGAATAAAATGGCAGGGGTATAATGAAGGAAGTATATCAAGGGAAGAACTAAAATAATATTTTTGACACTTAAAAGTCATTTAATTTATTCATTTTTCTTCTGCTTTTCTCCTTTTTCTCCCATACAAACCTTCCATCTCCTCACTATCCTAACTCTTACACCATAATTTATTAACACCCTCTTGGCACATTTGACTCTGACTGTCTGGGTGCCATTAAACATCAACAAACCAAACCAAACCAAACCAATTCATCGATTCAGTCAAATGATTGACCAATCAAACAGTAAATGCCATCAGGGGCATTAAGCAGACGGTCACTTCTGGTTTCATTAGGTAACTTTTTGTTTTTTTGAAAGGAGAAGAAATAACACCATTTTGCCGTTCCTTGGAAGGGACTCCTTCCATTTATCAAATTTGCCTGAAGTTTGAGAGGTTTTGAGAATAGGTATGGGAAGGGAGTTGTGGGATATTTTTTCAGCTCCCATCCTTTTAAGTCACATTCCTGAGTATGATTATTTGCTAATAAACTTAATCAAGATTTGTTTAATTCAAGACTGAAAATTTGTTTGTGAAAAACTCAGTAAGTAATCCTGGATTTTATTCATTCTGTAATATCTTTGATTTATATATGGGTCTATAAAACTTAAAAGCATCACCTGTCACTTTGTTCAAGTAAGTACAACAAAACTTGTATTTCAATGACTAAACCTCAAATGGGCCATTTGGCAGTCCGTCCCATCAACACAGACTGGCCCTGGCAAGACCCCTAGGTCTCCTAGGGATCTGCTAGGGCCATTCTGCAGTCTGTGTCATATGGGACTGACTGCGAAATGGCCCTAACAGACCCCTAAGGTCTCATAGGGATCTGTTAGGACCATTCCGCAATCATGTGTCATACGGGACGGACTGCAGAGTCATGTCATAACTCGTTTATTTCATTAATTTGACTTCTTTCACGTTTGATTAACGATAATTTCATTGTCAAAAATTCCCATGCCTAGGCGCAACTATAAAGCAGCCATTTTATCATCATATTTTCTATCTTTTCCTCTAACGCTCCCCAACATTTTGACACAATGACTTATAACCCTGTCAAGTGAAATAATCAAGTGCACATAAAAGCTGCCCTCAGGGTCTAAAAATATAACTATATCGCAAAAAAACCCATCTTGTGCAATTTTAAGCAAAATTTTAACTGTTTACCAAAGAAATCATGAATTTGCGTGAGTGCGGAAACATGATACTTGCAGATTATGAGCAATAGCGTGCAGATAATTTTCACGAGTGCAGTGTGGAATCGCTTGACAATCGTAATAGAGTGTCTCGTACACAATGAAGTGCCATCCATCAAAAAGACCTGAGTCATGAGCGACTATTGCAACCTAAGAAGGATTTTTTCGCTCTTGAATTTTAGACTTGGAAAGGTCTTTGCAAAGAAAACACTAATTCTGATATTTCTTTTTAACCATATTTGAAAATTGTGTATTTGCAGTGTAGGATTCAGACTGAGAGTGTAATTTGATTTGATTTCTTGAGAACGATTTTTTTTACTGGTAATTATTTTTGAATCCATATGTACTTCAGAACCTTTTAATTACGTGTGCCTCATTGCAATGAAGGTTCAAGAAGTACCATTTTATTCGTAAATGTTATTTAGTTTGATCTGTAATGTCTGTGGTAATTGTTAACGAGACATAATGCCCTATCATATACATTGCATGATATTTCATATTTGAAGTTATTGTTTTACATGGTAATGACATTGATAAGGTTCAAGCTGTGGCGCAATTCAGAATACGAGTGCCATTGGCTTTGTCATGCATTCAAGCTTAGGAGGAGGGCAGGGCACAGATTCACATATGTAATCCAGTCCTTAAAGTTGTATATACAATTTTGAATGGGGAGACAAGGCAAACTGGGGGGTGGGGGGAAGGGGTACTCTACCCAATTTATTTCCGGGAGGTCCTGTCACTTTGAAAAAAAACCCGGAATGGTCAACTTTTATGCACAGATCTAAATATAGTTGAAATTGAACAAGAAATTTTAATATGATATGGTCAAATTTGATCGTATCATGGTCAAATTTGATCATATTATAGTGAAATTTGATCATATTGTGGTCAAATTTGATCATATTATGGTCAAATTTGATTATTTTATAGTCAAATTTGATCATATCATGGTCAAATTTGATTATATTATGGTCAAAATTGATTTTGATATGGTCAATTTGATCTTCAAATTTTGACCATAACTTGTCAAATATTGATGATCTTGTACCAAAACATTTCAAAAAAGAGCCATTGATATACCTGGAGATGAAATATGCAACCCATAGCAACAATAGTTATTATTTCTCTTTCCACTGAGTACTTCTCACCGCTATAAATTAATTGGGAGGGGGCTCTCTCAGATTGATTGGGAGGAGGGGTGTGGGTGGGGGATCCCTCAGATTGATTGGGAGGAGGGGTGTATGTGGGGGGGGGGCTCCCTCAGATTGATCGGGAGGAGGGGTGTGGGTGGGGGATCCCTCAGATTGATTGGGAGGATGGGTGTATGTGTGGGGGGGGAGCTCTCTTAGATCAGGCACACTACTGTGTGAAAAGTCAATACCATTTTAAGAATTATAAACACCTAGAGGCAGCAGTAGAAAGATTGTATTAAAAATGTTTTTAGAAAATCACGAGAATAGTAATGATTCCTATCAACTCTAATATTAATTGATATACATTATATCTCTCAAAGGAGACTTTTGAGTCAAGGCTTTCTGAAACAACGTAAGACATTTGAACGTCCTTTATAGACCCTTAGTTCTGCAGGATGAAATATTTCTGCAGCTGTTGACCTTCCCATTGATTTCTCAGCCATCTTAGACAGGGGTGAAGAAAGAGCACAAAAATAAAGTCCCAATGTTATTTCACCTCATGTGTCACAGCCAAAACAAAAAGGAAAACAATGATTGTACATGTGAAGTAAATAGTTCGTCGAAACACATTCAATGTAACGGAAATTATATTGCTAGACAATGATCAGCAAATGAATTCCAGTCATGGATTATGACGAAAAATAAAGTCAGCTGGAGCCATACATCATTTTACGCTATGGCATGGGTAGTTTAGAAAGGTGGAAATGAATGAAGGGTCATTACAGCATCTTTCATGTGATCAGAGCAGAACTCCTTGGAGATTTGGGAGGTGTTAAAGCATTGCAGCTGTTGGGAGATGAGAGCGGGATAAGGTTATATGTGGATAACTGACAGAATATGTCTTCATCTATTGGCAGAACAAACACGATAGTGTTTCGAGGACAAATTTAGAAAATGTATGTATGTGCATTCTTTGAAAGGGTCAGGGATGTGTAGGGGGAAGTCATAGGCAGAATTACAGGGGGATTTTTGTTGCATTTTAGCCTACTAATTTTGTGACTACTTTTAACCCCCCTCCCCTCTAAACTGCCATCTGACTTTGGTTATGACTTTTTTGATTTTGTGACTTTGCCTTCCACTCTCAGTAGGTTAAATCATGCACATGGCATATTTAATAGCTAAATTTGTTCGAAATCTACCACACAATGAAAGTAGCAACATATAATACATACTTCATCAAGATTAAATAATACGAAGTGAATTCTTCTTACAACTTTCGAAACTTTTGATGCCTAACTTTTCAAATGCCTAACTTTCGATGCCTAACTTTTGATGCCTAACTTTTGATGCCTAACTTAAAATACTTTTAGTTGATGCAGCAGTTGTTAAATTCTTTGAAAATCTGTAGTTTGAAAGGCCCAGGCATGCTATAGCTGAATTGCTACATGAAAAATAAACCTCGTCACTCACTATTGGTTAATAATTTACAACCTTTTGAACTGATACACCTTATTATTCAAATTTGTATGCAAGTGTATTTTCAATCATCTGCCAAAATTCTTAGGGATGTCTTGCCCATAGGTGTAGGAACAGGAGGGGGTCACAGGGAGCATGTGCCCCCTCAATGTTGTAGTGACCTACATGGTGCCCCCCAACTAAGTCAGTTTTTTACCACTGAACTAGTGTTGTAGCATATCTTTGTGCCTCCAGCCCCCAAGGAAGAACATTTCCTAGCCATACCCCAATCGACCCCTTTCGAGGATTGGCATATTTTTCAATAAAATAATTGTTTTAGGTAGCTACCGACCAGTCACATTTTGGCGTCCATATTATCAAGTTCAAAGGGATGACGTATCATGTTCTCTCCTCACGAAATAAATATGTTGCAGTGCTGAATCAAGTTCAACCATATTTGTCCAAAAAAGAACTGGTAGATACCGAACAGTCACCTTTGGCGCCATATTTATTGAGTTCAAAGGGATGGTGTCTTTTTTTGCTCACAGAATACATATGTTGACCAGCCGAGCATGACAAAAACCAAAGTATTATGTGCTCCAGAAATGCAAAAGTAAACAAATCAATCTTCACAATACTCATCAGCACTACAATATTTACTCACTGTAGCTGTGTTCTAATGTTGCCAGAATATTTTGACCTTGAGGTGACCTGGCCAGAAAGGTTATATCTGCAATTAAGTGCAAACATTTTATAATGAAAAACTTGGACTGAAGGAAAGTGTAAGGACAAGGTCATTACTTTGCTCTGCTTTTGAAAACAAGCTGTTGTGATTATTTTGTGAAATATTTGTAGGCTAGCTTTCAAACCATTGTTAGTGTGTTTTATAATTTATCTTTTCGTTATACTTCCTGATGCATTTTTAAATCATTATTCTAGTAATTAGCTAAACTTGTATTTCCAATTAGTAATTATATTTAATGAATTATTAGATAATAAGAAGAAGAATATTTAATGATTATTTTTCTTATAAAATCTTTAGTGATTATTTGTGACATATTTGCTAGGCTTTCAAACCAGTTTAAAGTGTTTTATTATTTTTTTTTTATGTCAAATTTAATTATTTTTTATTTTTAATATTACATTTCTAAATCACAATTCCCTAAATCACAACCCATAATTATACTGTACTTGTTCTTTCAATGAAGCAATATGATAATAAGTGGATACATTTAAGAATATCCTAGGGTTGAGTTTTCTAAAACGATATATTGCAATTATTTCTGGAAAATTTACTAGGCTAATTTTAAAATAATTAACTCCTGTAAATGTCCCTTTAAGCATGCCATTTCAAAAGACAGAATGATATCTAGAATGTTGCAGTTTAAAATCATTATTGTCGGTCCAGTTCGTACCCCCATTCGGGAAAACAGTTTTGTTCTCCCGATCAGAACATCCTTTTGCAGAAGTATCCCACAATGCATTTATCCAAATTCAAAAATTGCATAGGAATAACATAAGAATCAGACACATTTCGAGCGTGGGGAACTCAGCCACTGCGAAGGTTTTAAATTTGTTGAACTATTATCTTCTCATTATTTGAAATAATGGCATATAAATTATCTTTTCACTGTGCGCTTTTAAAATTCACAGTGCGGTTTTAAAGAAATTTGAAGAAAAGTGATGAATTCTTATTATGTGTTACTGTTAGGCAATTGCGCTTTAACAAGGTTTTCTTAAATTATGAGAAATAACTTGGGGATTTGTGAAAATTATTTAGCAATAACTGCGTGAAGTTGTTTTACTTTCACGAAATTGAACATGAACAGAGCAAACTTTGTTACAAACCTTCAATTGAAACGACTGATAAGCGTCTATGACAGAAACTTCACAATAAAAATGGCGGCTTGCATATATCACTGTAAGCTCAGTGCGCATGCTTGAGTCTCCCGATATGATTGGCGGTAGGAACCAAACTGATTGTGTATTTGATCAAGTAATTTATTGATAATAAGTGCATACAAGTTAGTGGGCAGTGGCAATGACACTTTAAAGTTCAGTTTTCCTAAGTGGGAAAATAAAATGCAAAGTGAACAACCTGCCAAGAGACATAAAACTTTCCGATTTATTTTTAGTGGAAAATATTTCACCGATTGATTCCTTCATATCAAAGCAGTAACATCCTTTCCACACATTAGACCTGGTAAACTCCCCAGGGATGACTAAATAAAATGAATATTAGGAAATTGTGCAAGGTAATAAAATCATAAATTAAAAAAAAAAAGAATTTTGGTCAATTGGTACTTACTGTGTGAAAATGTTCAAAAGCATTTTCTCAGACGTTGAACCCGACTTGAGAAGGAACGAACCGAGAGTTTCAAATTATGCTATAATGAGGAAGAATTACGGAAGATTGTAGAAAGTTATTTTTTCATCAGGGTTCGGAGTGGTTTCTGGGAAGACGAAAAAGAATGTGATACAATGAATTTGTCCGTCATGTTTATAAAAGTCTGTTCTAATCAGGGATGTTCTCGTATGAGGTGAAGCACAACCATGAATCTTTGTGTTGCTGTTGAAGATTGAAGGATAATTTTCTGGTTCAGTTCGTGTGTTTTGTGAACACTGTGATGGATTAAAACATTATAGAGTATAGGAATTTTTGGAGAGGTGAATGACCTTTGGGAAATGATTTTTTAAATTTTGAATAGTAACCAATCAATTGATTGATTTTTTATTGATTTTCAATCAGTGTATTTGTTTACCAATCAAATTGGCATGATAAATCAGTTTACTGTAGTGTGCTATATTTTACTATCTGTTAGCACTGCATACTCAATGGTTGTAATACACAAAATATCAAAACAACATTTCAATTGAAGACAAAAAAAAAAAACATTTTTTGTTTTAAATATGAACCAATCGATAGATTTGTTATTGATTTTAAATTAGTTTATTTGTTGAGCAGTCAACCGCTTGGTACACCACTTTTACTTTAAGCCCTACTGTGCTGCATATTTACTAGTCTGTTAGCATACACAATGGTTGCAATACAAAATATCAAGAAATGTTTTATTTGAATTCTAAAAGACTGATTAATATGAGACTGGTTGTTACTGTTAGACTGGTTTCAGTCACTCTACAAAGTGAAAGCTTGAAACTCATCTCCTTAATTGACTTACAGAAACTAAACTTCTGCATCATTTCTCCCCATTCTGTATCCCTCGAGGCTTATCCTCCCAAATCTTTCGTTTTCTAACAACAAATCCAAATCGACGAAAGTGAAGGTTTAAGTTACTCATGATTGAAAATGCAAAGCAAAAATCACATATAGACATTTTTGAAAATCAGTCTAAGCTCTATGTGTGGGTATAAAACCATTGATTTGCCTTAATTAATGGATGTATTTTTAAATTTCATTCTAAGAAGTACATTTTTTCAATAAATTGTTATTTTTTCATTTAAAGTATTAGGTCAGTGGTCAAGCATGTTTATCTTATGTGAAAGGGAACTTCAAAAGAAACAAAATGGTGAAGAAAGCATTGCAAACAAAATCTTATTCCGTTAAGGAGATATTTAAGTTTAAAGTTTGGTATCATTTGTGTAGGAACGACTGAAATCAGACTAGTTGTGATGTCATAGCCTCAGATTCCTCAAAGTCTTGATGTATTCTATTATATTTTGTCCTGTGATTTTGTTGCTTAAACACCATGGGATATGTCAAAAAAAGTATTAAAACAGAATCCAGAAAGGGTATTTAAATTAAACCACCCGAAGAAAGTTTGAGGAAAAATCAATATTTATAGTGAAAACATTAAATGAACTTTCTTTAAAATACATAAAAACTTGAAGGAATCTGGGGCTGTGACATCACAAGTAGTCTGATATCAGTCGTTTCCACAGAAATGATACCAAACTTTAAACTTAAATATCTCCTTTAATGAATAAGATTTTTGAACGCTTTCTTCACCATTTTGTTTCTTTCGAAGTCCTCTTTCATATAAGATGAACATGCTTGACCACTGAACTAATGCTTTATAAAAACAAAAACAAACAAAAAACAAATTGTGGATAAAAGTCAAGATAACTGTTAAGAAAAATCTAGTTTTTATTTCATGTTTATGAAATGAATCTTCAAGATTTTGTATTGCCATTCGTAATAAAGTTCATTGTGAGTTTAGTAATTATTTGATTATTCTAAGCTGCGCCTTTTGATTAAAAAGTGCAGGCATTTCTGCTAGAGCCTTTCTACACAATGAAATCAAACACACAGTATGATAAAAAAAAAAAAAAGTCTGCAGAAATGCTTTTAAACTTCAGTGTTGAAGATGTGATGCTAAGATGGCTTTCTTGTCTTTTAACGATAGTGTATTTTCATTTTAAAAGGTATACGCTTGGCAGGGATTTATATCAAAGTGTTATTATCTGACAAAAGCTTACGGGCAGAAAGATTTTCATAAAGATATGGGTTTTGCTTAGTCTTAAATCTAGTGGGTTTGTGTGTATTTTGTGTAATTCAACAAGTGTAGAATTGGGAAAGACATTTTAGCTTGATGGGAAGGTTTTATAATGTATGGAAAAATAGAATTTGTAATGTAGTTATTGCACAATGTGTAAAGTTAATTAGAAGGTCATGGTTGTTTTTAAAAATATGAATGGAGAGGGGGTGGAGGGGGTCTAATGTTGGAGATCCAACTGGAACTGCTCCTGAAAACAGGGACCATATCAAAATTATACCAACAGTCTTCCTTTTTAACTGTTCCTGCCCCTGCCCCTCTCCTACCCCAACCCCTATTCCCTTCCCCTACCCCTTCCCCATACCTCCTCCATATCCCTACCCCTATTCCCTTCCCTGCACCTACCCCTACCCCATGCCCCACACCTACCCTCTGCCCCTACCCCTGCCCCTATACCTACCCCCTACCCCTATACCTACCCCCTGCCCCATCCCCATGCCCCTACCCATACCCCTACCCATAACACTGTCCCTTCCCCCAACACACAAAGGGGAAAATGACTGCCAAATCTTCTCTATTTAGGAAATATAATCTTGGAACCATGGTCAGAAAATGTGGTCTGTAACATATAAACTCCTATCTGAAAGAGGTATTTGTGAAGGGATTTATGTCTGTGGGATTTGTAAAGACTTTGATGTACGCAAAAATACCAATGATTGCCTAGCTCTCAGATCAGGTTATATTTCCTCAAATGCCCAGATTTTTCATACACATTTGCCATGTTTCTTTACGCCAGACTTGTCAAGTTGTCTGTTTAACAACAAGTTTGTGATTGCATGAAAGATATTATTTTAGCACAAAAAAAAAAAAATGTATTTGTATTCTATAAAAGTTGGCTGGCTGGCTCATCATACATTACAAATATTATTTTCCCAATTGAGCAAACAAACCCTGTTTTCAGTGGTATAAATCAATACAAGCTTAGCCAATCCTGCCTGAAATCTCTTAAATCAATAAACAGTTGTACATGTCATGCTTTGGGTCAAGGGTCAAGTTCAGCCTTGGAAAAATGGATTTACTTTGTTTGTCTAGGCATATTTATCTGTTCTTTGAAAGGGTTCATCAATCTTGTTTGGTTGACAGACTTGGTTGAAGTTTGGCCGCGCGGGTGTCTTGCCAAACCATAATTTTTGTATTTGTTTGAAAATAAAGGGTAAATATTGTATCATTTATCACAATGAGAGATGGAATATAAGGACAAGTTTTTTTAACCCAAGTATTTTGGTCTTACAAGTGTAGGGAATAAGATGACTATGTTTTTCCTGGTGGAGACTCTCATTTTGTAAACATGAGTATTGAATATTTGCAGATAAGACCCTGGGGTTGTCCAGGCAGAGGGGTGTAATGATTCAATAATGAATTTTATTTGTGTATGTTTTATGCCAAGTTTTTGTTGGTAGAGATATATACATTTGAGAGATGGGGTTATTATTGGGGATGGGGATGACATTGGGGATGGGGTTAGGATTGAGATGGCTATGATACCAGTGATGGTAATGGGGATGAGGTTGGTATTGTGAAAGAGGTTGGGGATGTGGTTTGTGTTGGGGATGGTGTTGGGGATGAGGATGGGGTTGGGGATGAGGATGGGGTTGGGGATGGGGTTTGTGTTGGGGATGGGATTGGGGATGAGGTTGGTGTTGATGATGGGGTTGGTATTGGGGTTGGTGTAGGGGATGGAGTTGGTGTTGGGGATGGGGTTGGGGTTGGGGTTGGTGTTAGGGATGGTGATTGGGTATGATTGGGGTTGAGTTTAGAAATGGGGTGATGGTTTTGGAGATTGATTTAGGGTTGATGGTGGTATTTGGGGAGATTAGGAGAAGATTGTTCACATTCATCAAGATTTTAAATCATTCAATGGCTTGTTTTAGCTGTCGAGTAGGCTTGGGCTCTAGTCGTTTAGTCTTGGGAGAGGGGCGGAGTTGTTTATTCACAATCTTCTTAGGGCGCGATGGCAATTACATTGTTACCCCCTCCTTCTTTTCCTGACTCAAATCAATATACTATCTACATACAATCATTTTAGGTACATATGTCCACTGCTTAGATCATCGCCATAGTTATCTTCATGATTGTCATAATAATACAAATTGATTACTTTTGTAGAAATAACAATGTTTCAACAAATTCAAAGCTTTCAATGACTCTCACGATGTGCTAGACAATATTGCTGTCTTCAAAACTCTATAGATGAGTTGCAACATCCGCATCTGATGAAAGGTATCCACAATTTTCTTTCATAGTCGTATAAAACCCCCAGAGCAGAATTCTCTCTCACCCCCTATTTAAGATCAGCAATGACAGACATAACTCTAAAAAAGGTTAGGGGACAAGTTGGCCAGTACAACCTTGATTATCTTACTAAGAGATTTCAAGATAATTTTGTTCTTTTTAGCAAATACAGGAATGCTATTCTGCCCTGCTGAAGAAATCCGCTCAGGGCTATTTAAGGGGAGAAATATTTTTGGTCAGTCCTCAAGAGTTTTGCTTGGGGCAAAGCTGCGTAATGATTAAACTATTCCCAATCTGTTACGGGTATAAAATTTTAGCGATGACTTTAAACTTCTGTCGAAGTTTGGACGATGATGACGGACTCATCACTCAGAAGTTGAAAATATTAATCCACATTGAAAAACTAACTCTTGGTTTTAAATATGTTATCTAAGCCTAGAATGTGATGTCCTCCATTGCATAGATCATATATTATAGAAACATGGAAAGTCCAACAAGTTCTCTCTTTTAATCCCTAATTTTGGAAAATTTTGGGTTTTCTAATTGATTGAAATTTTGAAACAATGAAAGTCAAAATTGTACTCTCCCAGTTCACATTAGATAGTAGGGTTTTACATTGGAAAATATAATTAATATAGGCCTACATTCTAAAGGATTATTGGCAATTTGAATGTTCGTACTGTTATTTTAGGCAAAAGTGTATTTCAAACATCCTCGGGATACCAGAATATTATGCACTTAATTTTGAGCTCAGTGCCCCCCCTTTAACACATATTTTTTTTTTTTTGTGGGGGTGGTAAGGTTGAGGGGAGAGGGGGGGATGGTGATCGCCATATCTCCAATGTCACCATGGGGCACATGGTTTAACCATGAACCTTCAACCTTCTCTCCCATTCCACACCCATACAAGCCTGACCAACCTCAAGTAAATTGCCAAAAATTAAAAACAAATCTTAAGAAAATTTCTTAAGTGATAGAGTAACAAATTAAGGTGACTTCCCTCTGTTTGTTAAATCCATCGAAGAACAAAGTAAACTACCATTGTATGTCTTTTGAAAGTTTAAAAGTCAGGATAATGAAAATTGATTTCATCTTTCCATTAAATGGTTTTTGACCTCTTCACCTCAGCATTTGATAAAGTTTTATTTTAAAATTTAAAAGCCAGAAAAAATGTAAATATAATCAAACTTTAATTCATATTTCCTTCTGTTCTTTGTTGATGTAATTTTTTTAATTTTGTGGTATAATTAAAGTGACCAACATAAGGTAAATTAAGTTCTTAATGGATACATCAAACCTTACTACAGAGATATGCATTCTTGCTCCAAGTTGCGAGCAATAGATTAAACAGTATTCAATTTAATTGAAACAAAAGACATAATTAGAAAATCTCGCAATTCTATAATACCTGGAGAATAGGTTTGTTTTAAGGAGTTTTAAATAAATAGGAAGGAAGTGTGACCTTTTGAAACATTTATAGTAGGGAATATTTAGCAATGGAAAACATTTGTGGATGTATTTTATGTATGTGTAAAGAGCTATAGAAATGTTAGCTTGCAGAATGCTTGCGACAATCTTGCAGCAAGCATGCTGCAAGCTAGTATTTGGAACAAATACCAGCTTGCTAGCTTGCGCAAGCTAGCATAAAATATTTGTTAGCTTGTGTAAGCTTGCAGAAAGTTTTGCTAGCTTGTGCAAACTTGCAAATAGTTACAGTTTTATTTGTTTAAAAACTGCTGAAGGGGAGGGGGCTGCAGGGTCATAATTCCTGGAATTAAAAAAAAAAAAAAAAAAATGAACGGGAAAAATAAATCATATTTCATATTTTTATATTTTTATATTACACTAAATGTGGGGTTGGGGGGAGCGAAACACTATCATAAAAGTAAAGTTTTTTACTGATAGTGGGGGGATGGGGGATCTTAGAATCACACAAGAATAAACAAAATTATGAAAGATATGCACCCCCAAAGCCAGCATATATGCCCTGTTACATTTTTGAAGAAAACTTTGAAAGCTCTTTATCAAGAGCAAAATGTGGTGGCATTCATTTTATTCCAAAGCATATTATAGATTGACCTATTTTCCTGTGGGATTTTCATTTCGGCCACTGAAAATACACGAATTTGAATAGATTCATCTTCTTAAATACAATAATGGTCCTTAAAAGATTAGTTCAGTGGTCAAGCATGTTTATTTTATATGAAAGAGAACTTAAATTGAAACATAATGGTGAAGAAAGCATTCAAAAATTGTATTCCGTTAAGGAGATATTTAGGTTTAAGGTTTGGTATCATTTGTGTAGAAATGACTGAAATCAGACTAGTTGTAATGTCATAGCCTCAGATTCATCAAAGTCTTTATGTATTCTATCATATTTTGTCCTGCGATTTTGTGGAGTAAAAACCATGGGATATGTCAAAAAAGTAGTAAAACTGAATCTATAATATACCACCTGGAGAAAGTTTTAGGAAAAATAATTCAAATAGTGAAAACATTAAATAAACTTTCTTTAAAATACATAAAGACTTTGATGAATCTGGGGCTGTGACATTACAATTTAGTCTGATTTCAGTCGTTTCTACAGAAGTGATACCAATTTTTAAACTTGAATATCTATCCTCTTAACGGAATAAGATTTTTTAAACGCTTTCTTCACCATTTTGTTTCTTTTAAAGGGTCCACTTTCATATAAGATGAACATGCTTGACTACTGAACTAATCCTTTAAGAGACTGAGTTTTATATGTATTTCATGTTTAAGCAGTAGTATGGATAAACCACAAGATTATCTGCTGTTCAGTCATGAAAACCGAGTTGGTCAGACTAATTCATGTGTCACTCATCAATAAATCCAACCAAAATTCCTCTAAAAGCCAAAGGATTACCGCATGTCACTGTCATCATTTATTGAAACACCATCTGATTTACGATTGGACATCGTCTGTTCATTACTTGAATTTCATATTTAAATATTTAGCTTAAAAGGATGGGAGACCATTAGAGGAAATGTGAGAGAGATTGTTTAAAGAAATTTGCTTGACGACGACGACGAGCGAACACACAATTACAATGACGGGGCCGTCGCCTGCATATTCGGTTATGATAGTAACAATGCTATCACTAAACGCTCAATACGACCCAAACGAGAACATAGGTACGACATACGGACAGATATAACATCGACAACCAAGTCAATGTCCATGGCCTTTGATAACCAGTTGTGGTGCTGAAAATCAGATCATAAATATGGTCAATTTTTTCAGCTTTCTGAATTTTAGAATTAATTAATACCAGAATACTGTTTAAAAAATTGCTGTGGTGGTATTTTAATTTTATTTCTTAATTAGCATTGCTGAAATTGATTGTAGCAGCTTGAACAACCTTCAATAAATAGCACTTAATTTTTTTATTTTAAGTCAAATGTTCTCTTCACTAAATAGAATATTAAATATAATTCTCAATTAAAAGATGGCAGATTTTGAGCATGTAATCAGCATTTCTGTTGCATCCTGAGGGCCATGACAGAAAATATAATAAACATCCAGAATTTCAATATTTTAAAATAAAATTATAGTTAATTTGTCAGCCTTTTTGGCGAACAAAAGCAATGGTCATTTGAAAATCTATGGGCTGCCCTGGGCTGCATGTATAGCAAAATATCCAGGAATTTTGATCCACTTGCCTGTGTGCCACTCAGATTTCCTTGTTCCTAATATCATACAAGCAATAATGATATTTCTAGAGGTCACTAGAAACAAAATTGTAGCAGATGATATTAATGAAACAGAGTTAAAGAATTAGTTCAGTGGTCAAGCATGTCCCATCTTATATGAAAGAGGACATCAAAGAAACAAAATAGCGAAGAAAGCATTCAAAAATCTTATTCCGTTAAAGGATTAGTTCAGTGGTCAAGCATGTCCATCTTATATGAAAGAGGACATTAAAAGAAACAAGATGGTGAAGAAAGCATTCAAAAATCTTATTCTGTTAAAGGATTATTTCAGGGGTCAAACATGTCCATCTTATATGAATGAGGACATCAAAAGAAACAAAATAGCGAAAAAAGCATTCAAAAATCTTATTCCGTTAATGAGATATTTAAGTTTTGTATCATTTGTGTAGAAAAGACTGAAAACAGATTAGTTGTGATGTCATAGCCTCAGATTCCTCATAGTCTTTATGTATTCTATCACATTTTTTCCTGCGATTTTGTGACTTAAAACTATGGGATATGTCAAAAAAGTAGTAAAACTGAATCTAGGAAGGGTATTTATAATATTCCACCTGAAGAAAGTTTGTGGAAAAATAAATTAGATAGTGAAAAAATTGAATAAACTTTCTTTAAAATACATAAAGACTTTGAGAAATTTAAGGCTGTGACATTACAACTAGTCTGATTTCAGTCAATTCTTTAAAAATGACACCAAACTTTAAACTTGAATATCTCCTTAACGGAAAAAGATTTTTGAATGCTTTGCTCACTATTTTGTTTCTTTTGAAGTCTTCTTTCATATGAGATGGACATGCTTGACCTCTAAACTAATCCTTTAAGGAAAGAAATGAATAAAAGTTTTGGTTCATTTAGTAAATGACTGGAAAAGTAAACCTACCTAACAGGAAGTGACATCACATTCCAGATCACTTGCTTGTTATTGCTAAAGATTACTTAGGCAACTGTCCAGCTGATGTATTTTCCTGAGTATCCATCCATTTGGATAAATTGGCCCTTCTAATTTATGATCTTCTTCAAGTTGTATCAAAAATTAAAATGTTTTTGTAGGCTTAACCTTGAAAGCTCTGTAAAAATCATCTCCGGTTTTCGGGTAAAATTGATAAAATGGAGAAAATTGATTCATTTGTAGCGAGATTGAATTTAAGGCAAGAGAGGCAATTGACCTAACGGTTAAAGAAGCCCTTGACCGAAAAGTGAGGATGCTAGTCTTTGCCAATTTATGTAGATTTTAACCAATAGAAGATGCATCACATGGTCTGTTTTTTGGTGGATACAGATCTGGTATTAAACCCATCACGCACATGCAAACAAATTCCCAATTGGAAAACACGTACAGATTTGTAGTACTAGGGTCTGGATTTAGTAGCGTTCATGATATTCCATGCTGCTGGGTGCAAAAAGGTATTCAATTTATCCTGAGACTGCCCTCATCATTACAGCTGCCAGCTCATTTAAAAGTATCATTAAAAAAAGACAGTACTTCTTGGCAAATGAATATTCATTGGCAAATGAATATTTATTATTAAAGGAGGTCAGAGTGTTGCAAAGGGCATTTTCTATTTTGTTTAGAGAATAATCCACTAGGGCTTTAAAAGATTTAAAAAGTGCTCCGAGTCGAATCCTAGGTTGAATACCTCAGTGAGTGACATATGTATTAAGTAGGTGATATATGTGTGTATCTATAAAGACATTGTTAAAAATGAAACTTCTTTGGAGATTAAATTGGAATTTTATGCATTTTACCGCGAGATTTGCATCAAGAAAGGTGGACTGTCAAATGGATTTGAGTAATTACAGATAACGTTTTTTACTTTCGCTTTAAGTTGTGTATCAGTGTATTATGTGTAAAGATACTTGGGTTGTATTTTTGTTTTGCTATTTTCTGGAAAGGCAACTTGCGAATAAATTATAGAAATTGAATTCAAGGACTAATGATGAGGTCAATTTAATACAATCTCGGCAGTGTTTTTACATGGAGATATTATGATGAGGGTTTGTGTAGATTTGTACGATAGATGCGTTATATAAGTAAGTGAATAAGGAAATACCTATTTGGTTTACGTCATGGAAGATTTGTGGAGATTAAGATACGATCATTTCATTTTTAAATACAGTCTTCAACCTGCAAGCTTAATTCGGGAATGGCCTGGTGTCAATGGCCAAAGGGAACATTTATAAGGTAGCGAAGGCCATGAAGTTTGAGGCACTTAAATATAAACTGGACACTAATGAATATAACAAGTAGTATAGCAGCATTTAGTTGTATTCAAGATTTGTAAGATAATTACGATTGATGAAATTATGGTCTTCGAACAGAATGTTGGGAGCTTTTGAAAAAAGGGCAGCATGAAGGGGTATGGGGACAGGGTGGAGGAGTAGGGGGGGGGGCACCAGGTTGTATTAATAATATTTAACAGTTATTAAAATTGATAAAGAATATTTTTTCTAAATTTCGTTGTAACCTGACTTCTTTACATTTTTTTCACACTGAGATTGAAACTATCCAATTTGTTGCAAATTAGTCAAAAATGACATAATCTAAGTTGTCATGAAACCCATAGGTGTACGAATCGGTTGGAGGGGCACAAGGGGAACAAGCCTTCTCAATGGTGCAGTGACCTACATGGTGCTAAGTCAAATTTTACCATTGAACTAGTATTGTAGCATATCTTTGTGCCCCCCCCCCCCTCCCAATGAAGAAAATGTTCCTATACCCATGATCAAACCTGCACACTCAAACCTAATAATTGGCTGTATATTTGACCTGCCATTGACCCCTTGACACACTTTTTTGGTGGGGTCAATCTCATACACCTACTCAGCAACACCTTAAACTTAACCTACATCTATTCCAGCCAAAATTTGTTTAAATGAGAAATTATTCTTCCCAAGTACATTTCCCACATGAGCGGAAAGTGATATGGGTTCTAACTCCTTTTCTCATGGATTTTGAGTATTGCATTAAAAACAAAGTCTAGCGATAAGGTTTTTTTTTTTTTCTTCTATATTTTTAGACCCTGGGGCTAAACATATTATGAATTGAAAATGGTAAATGAAGGGAATTTATTTTATATTAATGTCTGTTTATACTAACATCAAGCTTGGGGAATAAGACTTTTAAGATAAGTTTTCGTTGTTATTTTATTATAAGATTCATGATGAATGTATGTTGAATTTTTTGTAGGTCAAATTGTGTTTTTTTTTATTCAGTTAGTGATAAATTGTAGGTAAACTTCTCTTTCTATTAAAGTGGGTTTTTCAACAAGACCTAGTTACCTGGTTTTAATCTTGGAAATAAAAGAGTGTGAAATTGTGTGTAATGACAAATTAAAAGAAAGTGAAGATTGAAAAAAATTCATGTGAATTTTCAATGTAATAAAATGCTTCAAGATTTCCTTTTTTTGGTGAGTAGACCTTTAGTGTGACTGTTATCAATTTAATTTATATATTCAATGGAGGGGCTGGTTTATCTACTTAATTTGTGGTACCAGGGACAGATTTCCCCCTGCAGTCTTGCTCCCTAAAATTCTAACTACTTATCTAAACTTTGATTTATTACCATTGCTTGAAAAATCACTTTGTCCCCCTCCCATATGAGACTGTTTAGTCTTTCCCCCAAGTGAGTCTGTACCCCCCTCACCCCTGTGCAATCCCCCGTGCATTTCCGCCTTTCCTCAATTGTGATTATTGTGATGCTGGCTACAACACTAGCTCCTCCACCCACTCATAATTTTACTGAGGAACTAAGGTAGAGTTTGGTGCCTTATCCTGTTACAAAGTTGTATATCCCCATTATTTTCTTTAAGGTTTACATAAATAATATATATATATATATATATATATATATATATATATATATATATATATATATATATATATATATATATATATATATATATATATATATATATATATATATATATATATATATATATTTATATATATTTATATATATATATATATATTTATTTATATATATATATATGATATATATTTATATATATATATATATATATATATATATATATATATATATATATATATATATATATATATATATATATATTTATATATAAATGTATATATATATATATATATATATATATATATATATATATATATATATATATATATATATATATATATATATATATATATATATATATATATATATATATATATATATATATATATATATATATATATATATATATATATATATATATATATAAAATTTATGAGAGGTGCAGTGGCTGAGTGGTTAAGGAGTCTATTTGAAAGGTAACTGGTTCAATTCCCATCGCGAGTGCTGCATTGTGTCCTTGAGCAAGACACTTTACTTGCTTCAGTCTGCTCAGCTGTAAAATGGGTACCAGCACTGCTGGGGAGTTAATCTGCGATGGACTGTTCAGGGGGAGTCATGTACTCTTATTCACTTGCACCATGGAAACTGAGAATAAGCACAGCTCTATGAGCCTAATGGCTCGATGGAATTAGCTTCTTTTTTTTTTACCGCAAATATGTAATGAAAAAAAAAAAAAAAACCCAAAACACCACTTTTGTCCAATTCAGACATGGATACTCTTCTAAATATATACTGGAAAGACTTTCTGTTTTTTTATAGATAAGATTCTTTCTTAGCCTAGGGCTTGTTCCTTTTAAACGCAGACATATTTTAATATTCTTTCTTTCTTTTTTAATGGTGAAATTGGCCATGATGATTTTCCTTTGATGGTATGCAGTAATTACACATTCTACCCATTCTACCCATTATTATCAATGAACTTGTGGTAACAATGTCCTTTCCTTGAGTCATGCCAAGATATGACCAAATTCAAGGTGAAGGGATTAGTGGTGTGCTCCAAGTACCAGTTCTCTTGATGGAACAAGGGGTAACTCGAGTATTATAAAGTTCGCTGTACTCTTAAAGTTCAAAGCTTCCTCTTACATTGTTTGTCAGCCAATCATGTAAATAGTCCGTAAAAATGTTTGATTTGTTTTCAGGGGTGTAATTTTCTTATTTTTGCGAGCGTGATATATTGGTTTTGAATACTTCTTGAAGATTAAGTCTTTTGCTTAACAAAAGGGGAGGAGGTGGATCTCTGTCTCATGGGGTCGGTTGAAGAAAGGCTTCCGAGGTTAAGGATCGGGTAAACACAGATCATGTTCGCACAATGAGAAGTGGTGCTTATGATAATTGCTGAGTGTGTTTTTTTAAAGAAAAGGGTGTACTATTTGTGAACTTTTGAATTTGATCACAAGTTGGTTAATTATACAGATTGAGAGGTCTGGTGCATGTCTTGCGGAACACTTATAAGATTTGCACAAGCTGAAGGTGCATATGAGTCAGGATCGGTTTATAGCAATTTGAAAATTTGAACAAAGATTGAATAAATAAGGTAGAATTTCATGGATTGTGTATATTATCGATTGTGCGTGACGGCAATAACAGCTGCTACTGCTTAAAGATCTGGTTTGACTAGATTTGTTGGTTTAGTATTAATAAAGAAATATGGTACATTCACTCCACATCCAATAATTATGGTAATTGCCTTTGTATATATAACTTTTTAAAGAAAGCACATATCATAGTTATAAATAAATGGTTACCAATGATGCAGACCGACTGTGAACTGTGGAAAAGAAGTGGGGCAGTGTCCCCTATAATGGATTGGGAAGGGACATGGGGGCAGATACAGCATGTTGCTCCAATAATTTGATACATATGTTACCAGTCCGCCCCAAACACTGTGACCTTCTGAATGCCGCCACTGCTAAAAGATTAAGTTGCCAAATTACACACATTGTTAGAGGATAGGGAGGGGGCATGAATGGTGTTTTAATATTATTTTATTTCTCTCTTCCCATATCCGTAGACCTGACTAAGCCATTACTATAATTCTCTCTATTTCTCGGAAGTAATATTTGAAGTAATCATCTTCTCCAACCAAGTCATATTTTTAAGATAATCTGTTAGATTAATTATTTTTTTGTAAACAATTTTTGCATGTTATGTAAAACATACATTGAGTAATGAATAAGTGTTTGATTGATGACAGTTTCTTTAGAAATTATCTTATTTGTAACAAATACATTTCCCATATGTCATTTAATACTTTTGAGTTATGCACACTCTGTGTGCGCTTGATGATAAAAACATTCTTTAGACTTAAACGCATTTTGCATTTCTTATATAAAGCATTCAGCAATAAACCAAGATGTTTTTGATTCATTGTAATAACATTTTACACTTTTGCAATCACACGATGTTAAACTTAGTATCCCCATTTTCAGTGAATTGTTTTTTTTTTTGGAGGGTGTGGGGAATTGGGTACAAATATGTTATATCATATTATCATCTATTCAAAAATGGATTCTCCACTCAATTATTTTGAATTATAGTTTAAATCTCTGTAAATGTGATATATTGTGTTGAGAGGTGTTGGATGACAGTGAAGAAACCATGTTTTTCTGTCTCCAAGAAAAACCTCATCGATTTCTTGGTAGATCAATTTCTCGAAAGTTGGTGATTTGTCTTGAACATCAAAGTCTTCTGCTATTTAAAGATCAAACAAAAGATGTAGGAGGAGTAAGGTCTTAGTGTAATTTTAAAGTTCTTAAAGGATTAGTTTAGTGGTGAAGTAAGTCTATCTTATATGAATGAGGACTTCAAAAGAAACAAAATGGTGAAGAAAGCATTCAAAAATCTTATTCTGTCAAAGGATTAGTTCAGTGGTGAAGTAAGTCTATCTTATATGAAGAGGACTTCAAAAGAAACAAAATGGTGAAGAAAGCATTCAAAAATCTAATTCCGTCAAAATTAGTTCTAATCTTATATGAAAGAGGACTTCGAAAGAAACAAAATGGTGAAGAAAGCATTCAAAAATCTAATTCCGTCAAATGATTAGTTCAGTGGTGAAGCAAGTCTATCTTACATGAATGAGGACATCAAAAGAAACAAAATGGTGAAAAAAGCGTTTAAAAATCTTATTCCGTCAAAGGATTAGTTCATTGGTCAAGCAAGTCTTATCTTATAAGAAGGAGGACTTTAAAAGAAACAAAATGGTGAAGAAAGCATTCAAAAATCTTATTCCATTTAGGAGTCTATTCAAGTTTAAAGCTTTGTCTTATCTGTGTAGAAACGACTGATGTAGTAAGTCTACTATGGAAGATTGGCACCCTAATTCTCACATTCTTAATGATTGTTAATGTGTTTTTAAGGAAAATATATTATAACTTTCTTACTGTTTGAATTATTTTTCCTCGAACTTTTTCAGGTAATGAATTATAATTACCCATACTAGATTCTCTTTAACTACTTTAATTCCTGACCTATTCAATAGTTTTTAAAGCCACAAAATCGCAGGACAAAATATGATAGAATAGCATAAAGACTTTGATGAATCTGAGGCTGTGACATCACAACTAGTCTGATTTCAGTGTTTCTACACAAATGATGCCAAACTTTAAACTTAAATATCTCCTTAATGTAAGATTAAGAGTTAGATTAGAGTGAGATTGTTGAATGCTTTCTTCACCATTTTGTTTCTTTTCAAGTCTTCTTTTATATAAGATGGACACGACCCCCGGACTGATCAAACGATAGATGTAGGAGTAAGGTCGAGTGTTATTTGAAAGTTTGTAAACCAGGCTTAAGTGCTTGGACTTATTTATGTTTGATTTTGCACCGGCTGAAATAAGCCCTTGATGAGGTTTAACCTTTTGATTTAGTCATGTAGGTTATTGTTACAATAAATGTGTTTTCATGCACTTGTCAGTTGTATGACTCACCCCTACAACCAACCCCCCCCCCTTCCCCCCCCCATCCGGCAATGCCAGTCAAAGGTGAGTCATTGACATATGAAATAGTGACTCACATGTGTGTCATTGTACCTAATTGTCAGTCTCCAGAGTGACTCTGGGGTGGGTCAATTTACTTCAGACCCATCAACTTTTTACAGAGGTAATTGATTTGGGGCAAGTCATTTCACAAAAAATGTCAGTCACCTAAGTGATTGAGGGGTGCGTCAATGTACATGTTTTGTCCACCACCTTGGTGCAATGACTCACGTTGTCTGGCGGTGTAGGGGTGAGTCACACAATTGACAATTGCATTAGTGGGAAGGGGAGGGGGTGGGTGGAATGTTTGATGCAAATTTTGTTTCATTATAAAATAAAATTCAGACAAGCAAGTCCATCATGATTGGTGAAATATTGATAGGTAATATTCATGGTTTATTTGTACCCATTATTGGGTAAATATTACTGCAAATTAGGTCAATCATTTCCTTTATTACCCATTTGTTTGTACGTAGGTGCACTTACCTGCACAATTGTGTTAAGTTTACCTATTGTGGTTATTCATTATTTGAACAGCTGTCAACATAATTGTTTTTATGTCCGCACAATTTCCAAGAAAAATTGGCAAGTATTATGTTGAAACATCCACAGTCCTTCAAAGCAATTTCCAAAACTGTTTGAACCATAAATGGCAGGAAAATGTTCCAAGTTGCGCCAAGAAAATAAACATACACCTACCGAACATTATTAATGACACCGCCAAGCTGTGTTGACGTTAGACGAAAGGGTCCATTTATCATGCTGTCGGCGTAAAGTTTCATAATTGATTGTAAGTTTGAGAGCTGGGGAAAGAGAATAAAATAACAAATGGGCGGTTGTTGTTTTAGGGGGTTGACACCTCAGACAAAGAGACTCCTAAAATAAGACCTCACATCAGTTACAGTACATATGAATATTGAGGAGTGATAAATTATCGTGAGAAAAGTCGGTTGGGGTATCATGTTGTCCTAACATTTCTAAGGATATAACATTATCCTTTCCCTTGTAAATCACTTTTGCTTTTATTTTGATAATGGATCATAAAAATAAAGTCAGTTTTTTTGTTCTTAATCAAAGGAGTGTTTTACCAAAATGGGAAGTAGCTTTCTTCCAAGGTTTAATGAATATTAAAGTACTTCTTTCTTGCATTGCTATGGGTAGTCTCTCTTGTATGAATATTCATAGTCAACTCTGACCTGAATGAAATAGAAAATGGACATCCTAGTTTTAATGGGTTTGACACCCTGTAGCCAAACAGACCCAAAACATAAGATTTTTTGCATCAGTTACATATGAATATGAAGAAGTGATAAATTATCGTGAGATGTGTCAGTTGGCGACGCTATCATGTTGTCCAAACACTAGGAAAGAAGATTGACTATCCTTTCCCTTGTAAATCACTTTTGCTTTTATTTTGATAATGGATCATAAACGTAAGATCATTTTTTGTTGTTTTTTATTCAAAGGAGTGTGTTACAAAAAAGACAAGTAACTTTATTCTGAGGTCCAAACTGTCCAGTAAATATTAAAATACTTCTTGCTTGCATGGCTATTGATAAGTCTGTCTCTTACATGAATATTCATATTCAACTCTGACCTAAATAAAATCGAAAATGTACATCCTAGTTTTAGGAAGTTGACACCTCTTAGACAAATAGACTCCTACAATAAGACCTTGCATCATTTACATATAAATATTGAGAGGCAGGAGATTTGTCACTTTGGCGTATCATTTTTTCCTAACTCTAGGAAAGAAAACTAAATCTTCCCCTTGTAAATCACTTTTGCTTTTTTTTGGATAATGGATCATAAAAATAAAGTTGTTTTTTTAAGCTAATTAATGGAGTGTTTTGCCAAAATGGAGGTAACTTTATTCTGAGGTGTAATGAATTTTCAAATTATTATATTGCTTGCATTGCTATTGATAGACTTGGTATATGAATATTCATATTCAACTCCGACCTTGTTAATGCCTTTTGTAAATGACCTTGTTTAATGACTTTTGTTATTATTGAATTTTCTGAATCGTATAGATTTTCCAGGTCCTTCAAAATTTGTGACTATGAATTTCTTAAAACTGATGTACCATTTGTCTGATTTTTACAGCAAAACTTGTCAGGTTTTTTTGTTTCAAGCTATTTCAAAAGAAACAAATTGAGCATAAAAGTAATATAAAAGTTATCCACTCCCATTCCTGACCTTTCTCCTCCCCCTACTGACCGTAGTTATACACTACTATGAATTACTTCATTTGAAAAGAAAACAACAGCATACATTTTCTTGAGTTCTTTAGCATATCAGTGTTTATATAATTTCAAAATTTACCGATGGACATATGTGTTATATATATATATATATGTATATATATATATATATATTGCATTATATATATAATATATATTGCATTATATACATAATATATATATATATATTAGTTATATACATAATATATATATATATTATGCTTATATATATATATATATATATATATATATATATATATATATATATATATGTATGTATGTATGTATGTATGTATGTATGTATGTATGTATGTATGTATGTATGTATGTATGTATGTATGTATGTATGTATGTATGTATGTATGTATGTATGTATGTATGTATGTATATCTATCTATATATATATATATATATATATATATACATATCTATATATATATATATATATATATATATATATATATATATATATATCTATCTATATATATCTATATATATATACATATCTATATATCTATATCTATCTATATATATATCTATATCTATCTATCTATCTATATATATATATATATCTCTATATATATACCTATCTATATATATATATATATATATATATATATGTATATGTATATATATATATATATATGTTTATGTATATGTATAGGTATATGTATATATATATGTATATATATATATATATATATATATATATATATATATATATATATATATATATATATATATATATATATATATATATATATATATATATACACATATATACATATATACATATATATATATATATATACACACATATATATAATGAAGGAAACACATTTCTGTATGTTCCATATACAACTCTCCTAAGAATTGTGTTTCCCTGCTCAAAGGTAGAGTTGACAACCAATCACAAATCATATCCAAACAGGTGTGGAATCCAGAGCGTTTATTACCAAAATTGATATTACCGTAGAGTCAAGAACTTAAGAAAGAAAAAAGATATTTACTTTGATAGATTTACGAGTTCGGAAATAGGATATTAGAAAGAGTATGTTTCCATAAAAACGTAACTTGCAATTGTGATCACGACATAGTCTGAACCTCTATAACATGATATACCTAATGTTATGATTTTGACTTTTTGAAATGTTATTTGACTTTCTGACATTAAACGTTAGATTATAAAAGGATGGAGCTCATGCAAGCTTATTTATTTAATCTTGGCTGTTTTCCACAGCTTTTGTTGAAAGTTTTTTTCTAATTTGATCTTTTTTTGTAAGATTAAGTGAAAAAATGTTTTGAATGATAAAATAAAGTGAAGAAATGTTTGGGAATGTCAAGATTAGGTGAAAAATTGTTTTGCAGGACAATGGAAAAGTAGAAATTTAAACTATGTGCAGAGTGTTTGGGATGAAACTTTTAGGCCAACCATCATGATTAAAATGTGGTGGTATGTACTGATTGGCCTATCAGTATATATGCACATTGGACCATTGTATTTCGACCAGTCAAAACTAACAAATTGAAAAGTATTTAACTCCACGTTGTTAGAGACGATAACTGGCCTTCAATTTCTGAGCGTTTTACCGTGAGGGCCTGTTCTTACAGTGGAATATTACCAAAGTTTGTGTTAGAAACTTATCCTGTTTTTACAATGGATTATTACCAAAGTTTGAAACTTTTCCTGGAAGCCTAGCTTTTGTTCTTTCAGGAGATAAAAGAGTTGAGGAAATATCATATAACTTACTTGTCTTTTCATTTCAAGTGTAAAACATTATATAGACATATTGGAGCAAAATCACTCTACCTAAAATTTAACAAAAAGTGAGAATTATTCCAGAATTATAATATTCTTGAAATGTGGAAGTCAAGGGCGTAGGCAGGTTTTTATTTTGGGAAGGGCGGATCTGCCAGCTGTATACACTTTGTGCATACGTCGTGGGGTCCGGGAGGGGTGAATAGAAGCCATGCATTTTGGTGGACAAGAGGGTGCCTAAAATGTCTAATATTGTATTCGATCACCACTGTCAACGACTACTCATTGCTGGCTACGCACCTGGTAGAAGTTTACTAGTGAAAAATCATGTCAATAGAAAATTTGAGTTTGTGAATTGTCATTGGTTTTAAAACCTAACTCTGGTTTTCTCCACCACAGCAGAAAGGAAGGCATGCTCCTTTTCTTAAGTCACAAAAGTGATGCATTTTGTGTCATTTATCACCCCATTTTGTGTCAATTATCACCCCATTTTATGTCATTTTTCACCACAACCTGTCATCTGAATATCAACCCTCTATCAAAATTAGTCAACCATAATATTGGTGTTTATTCTTTATTTATATTAACATTACTCCTTCATTAAGAAATTGTTTTTTAGCGAACAAATTAATCATTGCATAATGAAGAAAAGTTTTGACGACGTGTTTTTCAAAATCACTGGCCTGAAATATTCTCCTGTTAAAGAAAGATGATATCTTTGCCAGTCGGAGTTTTCATTAGGAATCAAATCTTCCGCAACCTCCATAAATTACAGCTCTTGGCAGGAAACAAATGCATCTATCATTCTTGTCATTACTTAATGGACGAGCCATTACGAATTGTTTCATAAGCTGGTTCCTGTCTGTGAGATTGAAAAGGATATGTTAATGGTTGTTATGTATTTCATACATGGAAATGAACAAAACTGAGTTAAAGAATATACGTAGGAAAGAAGGAAGATAAGTCGATAAATGGTGTATCCATACGTCAAAAGTTTTAATTGAATTTTATCTTTTATGTTTGATATTTTCATTTAAAAGTTAATATCTTTGGATGGCCCCACCCTGCACAGTTGTTGCCATTAATGTTGTCATTAATGTTGTCAATTATTATACCAAAAATATGTTATTTTATTTTGGATCGGGATATTTTGGGTTACGGAAGAATGTACAGAAGAGTTTTGCACATTCACATTAATCATAGAAACGGCTGGGATTACAAGTCTAAGCTAAGCGGGAAAGTGTAAATTCTGTTATAGTTACTTACTTTTTATCCAAAGCATATATTTGTTGCTTAATTAAAAGTAATATAATTTTAACGAGCCATAAGTATGCATGGAAATTGAAAGATTGATGTAAAATGGTTGATTTTTAACCAGTTTTGGTAGGGTTTTACTTTGTTAAATCAGTGAATCTTGCTCAGAAACTACAGTCCTTTTCACTGTATGATGGCATTAAAATTGCATAACTAAGGCAGGAAAATTGAAAGAAAGCTATAAAATCGTCAATTTTCTACCAGTTTAATAGAAGGCTTTGATTGGTCTTCAATAGAATGTTTGCATCAGCAACCTAGTGTTTGCACCAGCAACCTAATGTTTGCACCAGCAACCTAATGTTTGCACCAGCAACCTAATGTTTGCACCAGCAACCTAATGTTTGCACCAGCAACCTAATGTTTGCACCAGCAACCTAATGTTTGCACCAGCAACCTAATGTTTGCACCAGCAACCTAATGTTTGCACCAGCAACCTAATGTTTGCACCAGCAACCTAATGTTTGCACCAGCAACCTAATGTTTGCATCAGCAACCTAGTGTTTGCACCAGCAACCTAATGTTTGCACCAGCAACCTAGTGTTTGCATCAGCAACCTAATGTTTGCACCAGCAACCTAATGTTTGCACCAGCAACCTAATGTTTGCATCAGCAACCTAATGTTTGCACCAGCAACCTAATGTTTGCATCAGCAATCTAATGTTTGTACCAGCAACCTAATGTTTGCATCAGCAACCTAATGTTTGCATCAGCAACCTAGTGTTTGCACCAGCAACCTAATGTTTGCACCAGCAACCTAATGTTTGCATCAGCAACCTAATGTTTGCACCAGCAACCTAATGTTTGCACCAGCAACCTAATGTTTGCACCAGCAACCTAATGTTTGCACCAGCAACCTAATGTTTGCACCAGCAACCTAATGTTTGCACCAGCAACCTAATGTTTGCACCAGCAACCTAATGTTTGCACCAGCAACCTAATGTTTGCACCAGCAACCTAATGTTTGCACCAGCAACCTAATGTTTGCACCAGCAACCTAATGTTTGCACCAGCAACTAATGTTTGCACCAGCAACCTAATGTTTGCACCAGCAACCTAATGTTTGCACCAGCAACCTAATGTTTGCACCAGCAACCTAATGTTTGCATCAGCAACTAATGTTTGCACCAGCAACCTAATGTTTGCACCAGCAACCTAATGTTTGCACCAGCAACCTAATGTTTGCACCAGCAACCTAATGTTTGCACCAGCAACCTAATGTTTGCACCAGCAACCTAATGTTTGCACCAGCAACCTAATGTTTGCACCAGCAACCTAATGTTTGCACCAGCAACCTAATGTTTGCATCAGCAACCTAATGTTTGCACCAGCAACCTAATGTTTGCACCAGCAACCTAATGTTTGCACCAGCAACCTAATGTTTGCACCAGCAACCTAATGTTTGCACCAGCAACCTAATGTTTGCACCAGCAACCTAGTGTTTGCACCAGCAACCTAGTGTTTGCACCAGCAACCTAATGTTTGCATCAGCAACCTAATGTTTGCATCAGCAACCTAGTGTTTGCACCAGCAACCTAATGTTTGCACCAGCAACCTAATGTTTGCACCAGCAACCTAATGTTTGCACCAGCAACCTAATGTTTGCACCAGCAACCTAATGTTTGCACCAGCAACCTAATGTTTGCACCAGCAACCTAATGTTTGCACCAGCAACCTAATGTTTGCACCAGCAACCTAATGTTTGCACCAGCAACCTAATGTTTGCACCAGCAACCTAATGTTTGCACCAGCAACCTAATGTTTGCACCAGCAACCTAGTGTTTGCATCAGCAACCTAGTGTTTGCATCAGCAACCTAATGTTTGCATCAGCAACCTAATGTTTGCATCAGCAACCTAGTGTTTGCACCAGCAACCTAATGTTTGCACCAGCAACCTAATGTTTGCATCAGCAACCTAGTGTTTGCATCAGCAACCTAGTGTTTGCACCAGCAACCTAATGTTTGCACCAGCAACCTAATGTTTGCACCAGCAACCTAATGTTTGCATCAGCAACCTAATGTTTGCACCAGAAACCTAATGTTTGCACCAGCAACCTAATGTTTCCATCAGCAACCTAATGTTTGCACCAGCAACCTAATGTTTGCACCAGCAACCTAATGTTTGCACCAGCAACCTAATGTTTGCATCAGCAACCTAGTGTTTGCACCAGCAACCTAATGTTTGCACCAGCAACCTAATGTTTGCACCAGCAACCTAGTGTTTGCACCAGCAACCTAATGTTTGCATCAGCAACCTAATGTTTGCATCAGCAACCTAATGTTTGCATCAGCAACCTAATGTTTGCACCAGCAACCTAATGTTTGCATCAGCAACCTAATGTTTGCACCAGCAACCTAATGTTTGCACCAGCAACCTAATGTTTGCACCAGCAACCTAATGTTTGCATCAGCAACCTAATGTTTGCACCAGCAACCTAATGTTTGCACCAGCAACCTAATGTTTGCATCAGCAACCTAATGTTTGCATCCCTAATGTTACACATGCATGTCAAGTCCCTGTAATAGATAGATAACATGTTTATTGTGGATAGGAGTGAGCATATTTTGTCTTTTGTTTGCCTAGGAGACAATCATTAGAGGAAATATGTACCTCTTCTTTGCCTAAAAAATAATTTCAAACAAAATTATGTAAGAACAAGGAAGAAACAATTGTGCATCACCACCTCAGGAGTCAAATTTGGAACTCACTTGATGAGAGTATAAAAAAATGTAAAACCATAATTCTTATAAAAAAAAATAAGAATGATAACACAAACAAAATGTATAGGCATCTCAGATATAACAAGATTAACTTTTAGTAATTAAATTGTGTCTGTGTGTAATTGCCTAATGTTATAATTTCTTCTTTCTTTTTGTTTTCTTGTAATTATCATTTTCTTTTTGTTCTCAAAGGTTTTTCTTATGGTATCTTGTTGTACACATTTATGTCGTTTTGTCACAAATTTTTCCGATTCATGTTGAAAATAATGTTTGGGGGAAAACATGTTATAAGTATTACACTGCAGTTTTCTCCTTTTCTATGCAATAA
This sequence comes from Chiridota heheva, assembly GCA_020152595.1. Taxonomy (NCBI): domain Eukaryota; kingdom Metazoa; phylum Echinodermata; class Holothuroidea; order Apodida; family Chiridotidae; genus Chiridota; species Chiridota heheva. Next base: position 729,048 of record JAIGNY010000456.1, read on the forward strand.
TTTACGGCTTAGACACCAGACAAAGATAAAACAAAATGTATTTTGTTAATTTGAAGATGTATATAATTAGTCTGTTACACATATGTATTATTATTTGCTAGAAATAAATTGTGTCATTGTCAATTGTTCAAAACTCTGAGGCGGAGTAAATTATTTACAACAGTTGCATTCATTCACATTTGTGCACAAATCCAAACACTTTTAGTCCCTAAGCTGTTTATCACGGATCGGGGCTTTATCAAAATCACGGTCACGTTTACATTGTGAAATGCCTCATCGCCAAACATTCATTAGTTATTGATATGGAAGTACCCGAGTTTTGCACGATCGTAGCTTCCTCATTTTCTTATTTGATTGAACAGATCAATGACATTATAAATATAACAAATGGATACATAACAAACTTCCATTAAAGTGAACACAAAGCATAAAAACAACTTGACATGTGATGTCTCGAGAAAATCACAGAAACCCCTTTTTAAGTGATTTCCCCTAAAATTAAGTATATTGACAAATATATTTAGTGCCGTGTGGGAACTTTTTGTATTTGCACATTGGGTTTGATTTCTTATTTTTGCGTATTTCTTCTGGTGATTGAAAATATTGTTTGCTCACATATATCAGGTCTCCATGACCATGTTTGCTTTCTTGCTCCACTGAGGAATAAAATGTAAGAATGACTTAAAGATTTTTTTTTTTTTGCTTTTCCGAAAGCTAAACTTCCTTCCTTTGAAAGTAGAGTGCTTGAGACGACTCTTGGGTCAGTTTCGGAAATGAGACAGATTTATTTCTCATCCGTTCCATTTTATTACAAATTGCGTCCCTTCTTGAAACTCCTAAGTAGCATCACTTGTTGACATTAAGGTTTTTTTAAAGTTTGCTTTAAAAAGATTTTTTCACAACTTTTAAATACAGGAGAAAGAGCAATGCAATATCACGTTTGTTCTTTTAGAAATATACACTTGAGCTTTATATAGGGTGGCGATTCTTAATAGGCGGCCCGCAGACAATCCAGTCTGGCCCGCGAACAATAGTCATTATATAATGCAATACAGTGCATTGCATGTAAGATGCATCTGAATGAGATCAGTAAAAATCGCAAAATACTAGTTTATTTTGTTTTTTTTCTAGGCAGATCAGCTCACTATGACATCGTGGCTTATCAAATAAAATGTTATCTTTAGTTCTGCTATAAATTGGTCTCGTGGCTTGTCAAAGGAAGGTGGATAAGAGAACCGCCGTCATCTGGCATACTAAGCGTGCACGCTCTTAAATTGTTTGTATTTAGAGATTGTTTTGACAGGTTTTGTTCGTCACATGATGCTGGTTTTGCCACGTGATTGGCCCATGGCCTCAAGCTGTTCTGAAATGATGGCCCTTCGAAAAATTTGAATAAAGGATTAATTCAGTGGTCAAGCATGTTTTATCTTATATGAAAAAGGACTTCAAAAGAAAGAGAATGGTGAAGAAAGCATTTAAAAATCTTATTCTGTTAAGGATATATTTAAGTTTAATGTTTGGTATCATTTGTGTAGAAACGACTGAAATCAGACTAGTTGTGATTTTATAACCTCAGATTCATCAAAGTCTTTATGTTCTCTATCATATTTTGTCCTGCTATTTTTGCAGCTGAAAAACCATGGGATATGTGAAAAAAGTAGTAAAACCGAATATAGGAATGGTATTTATGATATACCACCTGAAGAAAGTTTGAGGGAAAATGATTTAAATAGTGAAAAAATTAAAAAAACTTTCTTTAAAATACATACCGATTTTGAGGAATCTGAGGCTGACATCACAACTAGTCTGATTTCAGTCGTTTTTACATAAATGATACCAAACTTTAAACTTGAATATCTCCTTAATGGAATAAGATTTTGCAGTGCTTTCTTCACCATTTTGTCAAGTCCTCTTTCATATAAGATGGACATACTTGACCACTGAACTAATCCTTTAAGAACCCTTAAAATAGGGTGTCCGTGTGGACTAAGTTTTACGTTGGGGTTGTAAAGAAATTTTGTAAAGTGTATACAAAGGCATTATTTGTTTTATACTACAGCCAATTACAATAGCACCTTCTTGGCTTATAAATGCCATAGCAGAATTAACATAGCAGCAGGATTGTGCAAAAGTGCTCAACTTCCAAGGGAAAGTTTGTTCTCCATTCCATAAATTTTAGTGTCTTTTAAATTCTGTGAGAGACAGTGGCAGTCATCTGTGGAAAGAATTGGGAAAATTGACCTCTGACAGATTTGTAGGAAAGCCTGGGTTGGTAGTTAAAATTGGAGAAGTGGTTAAATTTAAGGAAACTTAGGTTCAGATGTTTGGAAAATGTGGTAAGATTTTAGGAAAATTTGATGGAATTTAATGCAAATTTGGTACAATTTTTATGAGTTCTTGCCCTTCTGAGAAAAATCCCTGGCCTGCCTAAAAAGGCTTTGCACTTTCTTTCTGAAAGAAAACGTAGTTTTATGTCACCTTGCAAGAAATTGATAAACTGCCTCAAGTCTCTTGACATTTTCAACATTTTCCCCTAAACAGCTTCTAATTTTCAAAATGGATTTCTATTGTCAATTTATTGTCCTTTTTGGCACTTAAAATACTCTGTGACATAATAGTAAACAACAATTTTGTTTGTATATTCTGGTACAGAGTTTATTAAGTACCAAAAAAGGAGTATAATGGTAATGTGACGGCTTTTTTCCAGTCCATTTTGACAATAGAAGCTGTTTCTAAAAAAAGAGGTCCAAACTAAAGTAAGATTCAGACCCAATTGAAACGGAAAATTACAAATTGGAATAGAAATAAAATGTTTAAAGCGATTAGAAATGAAATTTTGATTGAAAGTTAGCGGTCCTGAATATACATGTTAATCAACCATTAATAGCTCGATGTGAAATATACAGCTTCACGGGAATGATATACCGGGATGACAAAATCTTACACCAGCGTGAATCAGTCGTCAATTAAAATGTAAACCCCTGAAGAATTAATTTGTTCACTTGATAATTCCATTTCCACTACATTTCATTCTTTGTTCGCTCAGCCTTCAGCGCACTTCGTCAACAAGAAGTCCCATCCACAATTTAGCGATTTTTGAAAATGATCTGGCCTTGGAGAGTCATCTCGCCCATCTTGTACGGAAGCAGCTAAGTCCCCATTAGTATGCGTGAGAGGCTCGTCAACAAACACCAAAGCCTAATAACTGATAATTTGATATGTCAAAAACTTGTCTTCTATGTCGTTTTCCCCCCTCCGAATTGTCCAATTTCAAAAATATTCATGTTTGGGAAATGAAGTTGAATTGATTTTCTTTCATTTGGGTGAATATTGAATTTTTTTTAATGGAGGATCCAGTAAAACAATACATGCATCAATTAATTGAACTATATTTTTGGAATCGATAAAGCGGTGCATTAATTGTATTTTGAGGTAAAACTTTTTCATAACAGGTCTTTGTCCTGATTTTAAGAGTTTTTTTCCTTTCTTCTTCAAAAGAATATGAAATGGGTCCAAAAAGTGAAAAGTGCAGAATAAGTAGATGTTCTTGAGTTTTCTTTGTCATCTTTGTGGTACGATTGAATTATTAATGTTTGATTGTGGGACAGGTAGCATTGAATTATTAATGTTTGATTGTGGGATAGGTAGCAAGGTGGTCAAGGTTTTACTTCAGAGTTGAATGCAGAATTATTAGTTAATTTCTTTTCAATTTTATTAAAATTTTAGCATTAAAAAAAAAAGTCCTCATATTTGATGCAAATTTGGTGCAATTATATTGATTTTAATCTCGACATTAAAAATCACATTGCATCCCAAAACAATGAAACCAAGCATCTGATTAAGCTTAAGCATCTTTTACCTCACTTTGTATTTTCTGTATAATCTCTGTTATTTTATACAACTGTATACACATTCTCTTATGATTTGTTATACAAATTTCTTAAACTTATAAAGCTGAGAAGTGATCACAGTCTGTGTATTTTGAAAGTTACGTTTTTTTATATATATATATATATATATATATATATATATATATATTTTTATATATATATATATATATATATGTATATATTTATATATATATATATATATATATATATAATGTATATATATATATATATATATGTATGTATATATATATATATATATATATATATATATATATATAAATATATATATATATATATAAAATATATATATATATATATATATATATATATATATATATTTGAATTTGTATTGGATTTTATGTAAACTTAAAGGGATTTTGTGCCACTCAACTAAAATATCTTACAGCTGTCTGTGTCTGAGAATATCTCCTTTAAAACCTTAACCAAAAAAATGTAGAAAACCTAGACTGTGGTGGTGCTAATAAACATCAATAAACCAAGCCAAACCAGAAAACTAATCCACTTGAAAATATATACACAGCTTACATTTTGAATTTAAGGCCAGATATGGTGTTAACATGGACAATAATGTACAATAATAGTCAACGTTTCTGATTGGTCGTACACAAATACCAACAAGCAATCAATAATTAGCTCGAAAGTGACTAGCACACTGTACGTACATATACAATGCATACAGCACGTACTTAAAAAGGAATAACTGGATGTGACGTGAAAGATATGAACATTACAAATTTTTTCAAATTTTACTGAGATGACATTTCCTCTTTAAAATCTTGCTTGATCTACTTCAAAAACAGAATATCACTTCCAGTGCAATCAGGTTGGTTTCTTCACATCCAGGAAGTGTCAAAATCTTGAAAGATAATATCACTGGCGAAAAATCTATTAGGCGTTAATGCAATGTTCATACACCTGAAGAAATCCTTTACCCTTACATTATGAAATTGAATTAAAATCTTACATGGTCCGCTTTAAAACAGAATTTCACTTTCAATGCACCCAGGTTCAGAATCTTCACTTCCACGTATCAGTAAGTATCAAAATCTTGAAAGATAATATCACTGGTGAAAGATCTATTAGGTGGTAATGCAATGTTCATACACCTCAAGTAATAAAGTTCTCATATTCATTATCCCTTGAGAGAAATACATAAAATTAAGATTTCTCTTCAATTTCATTTTCTGTCACCTTAAGAAAGAAATTTAATCTATAAATTGAAACTCAGTTGTAGATATTTTTGATGGGAAGCCTTGCTCTGTGGAGATTTATTTCAGTTTTTCTCACGGACCAAGGATTTTAGAGTATTTTATTCTATCTTAAGAAGGAAATTGTAAGAAATTTTTGCTTTTCTGTCAATGGTCATCAAGAACTTCATCTTCCTTTCTGATCAGTTTGATTATATGTTCGTTTCTTTCGGGCATTGTGTTTGCTTTTTTCAGACATTTGGTTCTAAAACCTGATAAAATCATAACTTGATGCATGTAGATTATATCATTGTGATTTATTCGGACTCATAAATCTAAGTGCCATTTTGAAACATATTTGACTATGCATTTTAAAGGATTAGTTCAGTGGTCAAGCATATCCATCTGATTGATATGAAAGAGGACTTTTAAGGAAACAAAACAGAAGAAAGCTTTCAAAAATGTTTTTCTCTTAAGGAGATATCCAAGTTTAAAGTTTGGTATCATTTCTGTAGAAACGACTGAAGTTGTGACATCTCAGCCTCAGATTCCTCGAAGTCTTTATGTATTTTAAAGAAAGTTTATTTAATTTTTTCACTTTAAATTAATTTTCTTTCAACTTTCTTCAGGTGGTATATTATAAATACCCTTCCCACATTCAGTTTTATTACATTTTTAATATATCCCATGGCTTATAAGCCACAAAATTGCAGCATAAAATATGTTGGAATACATCAAGACTAAGGAATTTGAGGCCATGACATCACAACATCTGATTTCAGTCGTTTCTACACAAATGATACCAAATTTTAAACTTGAACATCTCCTTAATGGAATAAGGTTTTTAATGCTTTCTTCACTATTTTGTTTCTTTTGTAGTCCTCTTTCATATACGATAGACTTCTTGACCCCTGAACTAATTCTTTAAACTCATTTCATGTCATGAAACGAAATAACATTTCAAATTTATCTTCATCAAATTGCTGCTTTGTAAGTTTGAGACTTAGTTAATGTTGAAAGTGATAGCAATGGAAGTTTAGTGGAAGATTGCTCACAATTCCAATCAATCAATCAATCAATCAATCGATCAATTAATGGCATTTATAGAGCATCAAAAAAAAATTGCTTTAAGGTGCTTAGGAAACTTTTGGTGCTCTTGTCCAAATATGTAACCTTTGAAATTGTTAAAAATTGATAGCAGGGGTTGAATTTCCCACTTCTGCTGTTTCGAGAACTCTGCTTTTTATACAGGAACAATGAATTTTCAAACATCACTGTTCTGTTGGAATAGTGAACTTTCACAAGCATGTGGCATCAATGATCAATAACTTGATATCTGCTCAAAAAAGAAAAAAGAAAAAAAAAGATTATCATCAAAATGACTTTTATCAAGAAAGAGCTTTTCCCACCTTGCCTGCAATTGTCAACACAATTAATCATAAATACACATATGCAAAGCTGTTAATCATGTAAATATTAATAACCAACGTACATATTTGCATATATAATTAACCAATCAAGTCGTTGTAAACTAAGCCCCTTTTGAAGAAGAAATTTGTCCTGTTATCAGCAAAAAAAAGTTGGAAGAGTGAAATAAGATCCGGAAGAGTATTATTTAAGAAAGAAGTGTTCTGTGGAACAGAGCCAAATTTTTGATTTTGCCCCTTGGATAGGAAGTTTTTCTTAATAAAAGGAAACTTATTTTTTTCCTCCTTCAAATTTGAAAAATTATTTTGTTGAAGTATCAATTTTGTTAGTAAGAAATAAAGAGCTGTTGATATATCTCTATAGATCTCTCGTTTGATGTTACATCTTATTGCTTCTTAACTTTAGATTCATATTAGATTACTTAGATTACATTCGAGAAGTGTTTTGAAGGAGTGAAATCGAGAATATAACATTCATGAATTGCGAGCGGCTGTTGAATCGAGAGTATCGATCTCTTGTCACGAAATATGAAATTTGAAGCCTTTGACAGCAACTATTCCCAATTCTGGTGTGATATGATAAGCAAATATGCTGCGAAAGATAAGAGAAATTTTTAGAAGAAGAAACAAAGAAATCAGCTAGAATTTTTTTCTCGATAGGGAATGAATGAATTAACTGTCAATTTCCGTGACAAATTTGGGTGGAAATTGATCAAAATATGAATTCAAGAGTCTTTAAATTGATAATCGTGGAGAAAGTAGAGAGGCGGATGAAACGTTCTTGGGCTATCATTGTCCCGATAAAGAAAGCCAATAACTCTGCTTCGAGTGTCTCAAGAATTGAAATTGACACTCAATTGCTAAAGGGAATATCAAAAGAAAAGTAATGTAATGTTGTTGACTAAGGCATTTTGAATATTTCCGAACTTTCTTTGTAATATGTATGTTTCAAAAGTGACAACTTTTTGTTGAGAAAGTGAGTTTAATTGTCAACTTTTGTTACTTTTCAAAGAAATGCCTAAAAGAACTTTCTCAATTTGGTTCTTTATTAATGGAAGTAATAAATTGAAATTTCCTTTATGTGGGTAATGTTGACTTATGACTATGCATGTTATAATTTGATATATATCATTAATGCCATAGTGTACAGACCTCCATGGTGTAGTGGGTTAGTGCTTTGTCCTAACACCCGCACGTCCTGGGTTCGTATCCAGGTGAGTCTGCAACCAGTGAGATCACAACTGGTTATCAAAGGCCGTGGCCCTCTTGATATAATGTCCAGCACTGGATGCTTTCGGGACGTTAAATCTTGCTATGCTATGCTATACATTTTGCATGTTTATGTTATTTACTTTGCCTATTGCATCAGCACTATGTAATTCTATCAACATAATTAAACTAACCTGTAAAAAATATGCATCATCACAACATTGAAAATTCAAATTGACTGGTAAAAACTTGGAAGCTACAAGTGGTTTTGACTTGAAGCCATTTTGCAGGGCAGGGTATCGTTGCGTTTCAAGCATCTTCGCACAGCTCAATCACATCACACGTACAACAAGCATACTACATGCTAACCTACCAGTTCAGTTTTTTTTGACTAATTTTCTTAACGCTTTATATATTTACTAGGTATATGAAGAGTAACTTTAATGGTAACGCCAGCTGATTGTTCATTATACTCGGACAAAGCCTATTATATATATATGATATAAAGTGCTCGCTGCAAATCCTGTTGTGAATTGTAGATTAAAAGTCATCACGTTGTACAACAGAAACCCACTTCAAACATCGATCAGGATCAGATGGAAATCAAGAAAATGTCTTTTTATTCCCCCACACACATCTATTTAGTGTAACCAATGCCACAGGAAGATTCCGACATAAATATCTTACAAAAATAATCTGATATAACTACATGCAAACGTATGTAATACTAATCAAGTGTACAGCAGACGACTGTGTTCTCGTTTTACAAAATGGCGATGTAAACAAAGCCATGTGACCTCATTACGTCAACTGAAACACCCTTATTCAGAATTTAAAGCTCTTTCTGCTGCAACCTGTTCATACACCTGAAACACCAGATTGTTGCCAATTTGCAACTCTGTCGGTCACAATTTTAGGTATTCAATGCAGACCTGAAGTTCTTGATAGTTCAGAAAGACAGTAGGCCTACGTACAAGGCCATCTATCCTGACACCTACAAGGCCATCTATCCTGACTTTTATGTAGTGACTATTATTCCAAAACGATACTAATTAGCCACTACCATTGTGTTTCAACCAATCAAAACACATGAATTTGATATCCACGTTAGAGACGATAACTGGCCTTAATAACACCATGCTTTGTTGAGTACAGTCCAAAGAATATCAGTATGATGTGATAATATGTCCGGCCCTTAGCCAGGGGGTTCGTCCAAGGGGATGAACCCCCTTTTATTGAGTAAGTGCCCTTTTGAAATTTAAAAAAATAATAAGCACCTCGAATTTCAAAGATTTTTTTGCCCTTTTATAAGAAAAACAACCCCATTTTTAAATTCCTGGCTATGGGCCTGTATGTGATGCGATAATGAGATGGCTTATATGAAATGAAAATATATAATTTGAAATGACAGTTACATAAATCTAATATAAATTTGTCTGCAATATTCTTTATGACAATAGACCGTTATATGAAATTAAATTACTTCTTGAAAGGAGACCCAAAGTCTTAACGTACCAATTAAGGCAGCAATGATTAAAAATTTAAACATTTTGATCATTCAGTCCAGTATTCGCAGTATTTTCTTCTTGATGCAGACGTTGACAACCATAGAGGTAAATCACCCTCTCGGATCATTTTACATTTCTTGATTTTTGCAACAAAGTATGAATTCCTTAAAACGAAAGTTCTCACATTTCATATAAAAAAATTCCATGACTCATCTAGGCGGTAAAAATCCTCGTAAAAAAGATCAATTTAAAGAAGAAAAATATCAATTTAGAGCTTCGTTTAGCTAATAAAGCAATTTTGTGAATGGCGCTGTCTTGTAGTAGCCTTTAGAATAAAAAAGTTGAGGACTATTAAAATGGAAGTGACTTGGATATTTGAATGCCTGGTTTATGAAGTCCCAAAGGGGGTTACTCATGGTTTAATACAAATCTCTTTGATAGGAAATAAAGCTTTTATGTAGACAATCATCTTGATTCTTAAATGACAAGTCCGTAAATTGGATTAATTTGCATATTGGATAAGGTTACCACCAGCTAATTTGCATTTGAAGGACCTGTGTTAAAAGGAAAATTGTGTTGTATTGTGTTGTGTAGCAATTTTCAATGAGTCAGGAGTGTAATTAGTGGCATGAAAGATCCCCGCCCTTACATCAGCGATGTTCTGATTTTCCACATGTTGGAAAAAACGAACATCTCAAGGCCACCAAAAATTCATGCATCACTGCATCCACACTCCATACGTATGGAGTTTATTTTGGGAATGGTTTAAGCATGACACAGCATGTACACTAAGAAATATTGAGTGAGGGCGCTGCGAGTAGCAAAGTTGTAGATTTCGGGGCACAATATTGGCAAGGAAAGAAATCTGATTTACTTTGATGATCTCTGAAATAAGCCATTTTACAGTAGATATATGTATAACAAGTGAATAGCTTAAGCTTTCAGAAGATGACATCAAAATTCCTATACTTATAAGCATTCAAAAAGCTTTCAAAAATCTTATTCCATTCAAGGATATTAGTTCAGTGGTCAAGCATGTCCATCTTATATGAAAAAGGACTTCAAAAGAAACAAAATGGTGAAGAAAGCATTCAAAAATCTTATTTCGTTAAAGGATTAGTTTAGTGGTCAAGCATGTCCATCTTATATGAAAAAGGACTTCAAAAGAAACAAAATGGTGAAGAAAGCATTTAAAAATATAATGGTGAAGAAAGCCTTCAAAAATATTATTCCATTAAGGAAATATCTAAGTTTAAAGTTTTGTATCATTTGTTTAGAAACGACTGAAATCAGACTAGTTGTAATGTCATATAGCCTCAGACTCCTCAAAGTCTTGATGTATTCTATCATATATTGTCCTGTGATTTTGAGGCTTAAAAATCATGGGATATGTCAAAAAAGTAGTAGAACTGAATCTAGGAAGGGTATTTATAATATATTACCTGAAGAATGGGGAAAAATAATTTAAATAGTGAAAAAAATTGAATAAACTTTTTTTTAAATATATTAACATTTGTTAAGATTGTGAGGATGAAGACGGCAACGATCCATAGTAGACTTACTAAACCAGTCATTTATACACAGATAAGACAAAGCTTAAACTTGAATAGCTCTGTAATGGAATAAGCTAGATGCTTGACCCCTATTTATTTAAAGAGGGAATATCATCTCAATATAGCTTGACCCATCAACCAATAAATCTTATATGAACAAGTAGCTTTACTTTGCTGGGATTGTGTAGATATTTTGACCAATCAGAAAGTTAGTTGTTAGTTTATTTTTATCTTCGCGTTAACACCTGTATATATACGGCCTGTAGTGTTTAAATTTAGAAATAAATGTTGTAGAAAAGACTGAAATCAGACTAGTTTTGACCCCTTGCCACCAGATGTTTCTTCCTGATTTTTTGTGTATAGATGAGATTTTCATGTTAGGAGTCGTATCTTCAGTGTTATTTGTATTCAGTAACTCTTGACTGCACTGTACGTATATAAATAGTCAACAAACAAACAATTATTTGAAAGATCTCTTATTACCAGATATTTCCTACCAGAAATGTGAATGTACGTCACTCCACTCATTGTTTTGGTTTATCATATTTTGTCCTCATTGTTTGAATATAATACTTGACATTTACCTCTGCCAGTTTGCACCGAGTATGATAACCCTCTTAATGATGATCGTCGTCCTTCATTCTAACAAAGAATAAAAATGGCATCAAAGACGCTGTTAATGGGACCATGCTGAAACCCCAAATTATGCTCCCAGCAGGGTGGTATGATTGGCAGGCAGACTGTCACCCGCACTGCAGGGCGACGTTGGGCTTTTCTAGCCACAATAGCTTGGATCTGTATGCACTGGAACTTGAAAACTGTTTTGAGTTGATCAAATGTTTATGAGAATGTTTACTCCATTATGTTCCCAAATTAAATGTTTTTATTGGGTAATTTAATTTAGATTCTTCGAGGATTATCTTTGGGGGGGATAGTTGTATCATGTGACTTCGTGAGGACTTGTATTAGGTGACTTCATGAGGATGCGTATCAGGTGACTTCGTGAGGATGCTTAGGCTTCTAATGTAAGAGACTAAGAGAGGACATTCTTAAAGGTGAGTTAAAGGATTAGTTCAGTGGTCAAGTATGTCCATCTTATATGAAAGAGGACTTCAGAAGAAACAAAATGGTGAAGAAAGCATTCAAAAATCTTATTTCGTTAAAGGATTAGTTCAGTGGTCAAGTCCATTTGTCCATCTTATATGAAAGAGGACTTTCAGAAGAAAGAAAATGATGAAGAAAGCATTCAAAATGGTGAAGAAAGCATTCAAAAATCTTATTCCATTAAGGAGATTTCAAGTTTAAAGCTCTAGTTGTCTTATCTTTGTAGAAGTGACTGGTGTAGTAAGTATACTATAGAAAATTGGTGTCCCAGACTTAAAACTTAGATATCTCCTTAATAGAACAAAAAAAAGATATATACAATTTTTCTCACCATTTTGTTTCTTTTGAAGTCCTCTTTCATTTAAAACTTGCTTGACCCCTGAAATAATCCTTTAAGACCTGCAGGGTCAAGTTTGTGGTGAATTTTTCAATTTAAGCAACAATCTGATTTGTTTCCTCAAGGAACCAAATATTTTTGTATAAATTTCAGAAAACTAACTTGCTAGAAATATTGGTGTTAGAGAAGTTAAGTAGCTCTTTACTGGAGTTGAAAAGCATGGCTGAATATTTAAAGTCTCCAGAAAATTGTGCTCTGGTTTATCGATATAGTGCCCCTTATGCTCAGTAGGAATGTCATGTGATATATTAAATGTCATAACTGGAACCCCTTCCCCCTCCAAAAAAAAAAAAAAAGACTTTGTTCTATGTTGCTTAAGTATTTTCAGGAAAGAACATAATTTGTATTTTTCAACAGAAATATAACATGAAATTAGTTTTTTCTCATCTAATTCCATGGTTTGTCTCATCTTAAAAAGCTTCATTTGGGACATACTCCAACAGAGCTTATTTTTTAATTCCTAATTAGGAATTCCTGAAAATATGTCAATTTTATAATTACCCCCCCCCCCCCCCCTCTCCTCTCTGATTTCTTAAGGCTTTTAGGATTTTTCAGGAAATATTTGTCTATAGTCTTTATGATATTGTAGAAATTTCCATGGTATAGGAGTAATAAATAGAATATGACATTTTCTCATAAACTTGTGAATAGCCATAAAGAAAAGCTTGGCATGCTCAAACAAGCCTTTTATCAAGCCCTTTCCCGTTTGTGAGCTTGCTGAAAGCTTTATATGGGCTTAAAGTTGGCATTAGCTTGAGGTTGCTACAAGCTTGCTACAGCTCTAACCATATGTAGGATTTAAGGGGGGTGGGGAGGACTTTTCCCCATCACCAATTTCCAAATTTGTATCTTTTTGTATGGTGATTTTTTTTTGCATCTTGGCATGACTTTGTGGTTTTGCCTCCATTCCACTTTTGACTCCCCCCCCCCTCCCATACATTTTTGGTAGGAAAATCCTGCCCATGGCTACAACTGTGCCACAATCGTACTTCAAATTTTCATGAACTCACTGCAAATTTTCGCTTAGCCACTTTGCCATCTTTGCCGACTCCAAGGCTGTCCTTACTTCATCACTCAATGTTAAATAGGATAACCCCACATCTCACCTTATCCTCCGTAAACTCCTTTCGGCCCCCTTCATAGGAAACATGTTCTTTTCTTCTGGATACCCAGCCATGTTGGCATCCCTGGCAATGACAGGACTGATGCAGCTGCTAAGCTTGCCCTCACCCTTCCCCCTACCCTTTACCCAAAACCCTTTCTGACACCAAACCGCTTATCACTTCCCTTGTTCGTGGCCGCTGGCAAACCTTATGGAACTCCCAAATTGATAACAAACTCCAGGTCATCCAGCCCACCATTCCGATCAAACCCACCACTCACAACCTATCCTGTGTCGACAACGTCCACATTACCCGCCTTAGAATAGGTCACACCCACCTCACTCACTCCCACCTCCTTACTGGCTCCCCCACCCCTCTGCAACAATTGCCATTGCACCCTCACAGTCCATCACGTTCTTCTTGCTTGCCCCTGTGCAACCTTCCCAGAACTTCCCTCGCTGCCCACAACTCAGTAGCCGAGCTCTTCCAAAAAAACCCTCCTGATAAAATTATCTCTTCCTTCATCATGCTTCCATCTACAACCATATTTAGTCCTCCTTCCCCACCCTCTCTCTCTCTACATTATTTTTTCACCCATACACACCTCTCTTGATCCCAGCTTTCTGGCTTTTAGTTCTCGTGTTTCTCTCAATCTCCCCCTTCCTTGCTGTTTTGGTGCCGTTAAACTCTTATCAAACAAACAAACCAACAAATTTGCCGCATAAAGGGAGGGTGTACCCAATTGATTAAAGGTGTGTGCTGGCTGAGTCACGCCAACTCATATATAATGCATTTTAATTATAAATAAACATTTCATATCTTAATATTAGAAACAATTTTGTTAAATTAAAAAACTCTGTAACTCCCTTTTTAGGTCTTTCTTTCGCACAATTCAGCAACAAAAAAATAGTTGTCGTGGTAGATAACTTTTGACTGAACAGTTAGTTACCCACCCTTAAAACCCGGTTTATTATGAAATTACTGTCAGAATATGCCAAAACGATACATTTTGTGATAAATTCTAAATAAAGAAACAGTCGTATATATATTTATATATTTATATATTTATATATATATATTATTTAATATCTATGATTCAACTTCTGATTCTATTTCAAAGTTATTTTATATGATGACTCTCATTTCTTATTAACGACAGCTTCTGCTCATTGTCGGATCGTGCATAAATTTATTTTAATTTGACTTTACCTTCACCTCCTGATGAATAGACAGTTTGTCTGATGAAAAACCGTCATTATCACGTTTTGGAAAATTTGATTATGAAATTAATATTCTGTGTATTAAAATTTCAACTCGTGAAATTTGAGCAGGAATACAAATTGGAGGGAAATTGATCGTTAACTCATGCTGTAATAGCATACAGGTAATCATTCACATCTTGAGTTGTCTTCAGTTATTCACCTTGTATGAAAAGGGTTTTTTCCGATCGAGGATTAGGTTGTCAAAAGTTATTTACGTGGAAGGCAGATTCATATTCATAATTCCATCACACTTAAAAACACAGTTTATACAGTTTGGTCCATGTTAAAAAAGAATATTAAAAACAAATTTTAACTTTAGATTTCATGTAAGGGTTTCCTTTTTTTAAGTTCTAGTTACATTCTTTATAGTGTGTGTTATTAGTATCGAAGAAAATACAAAACGTTTAGTTTGATTTCTACCTGAGTGACCAAAAAGTGCTAACTCTATGCAATTAATCATTGTAATACCTCTTTGGAATAAGATCTGCAAAATAACATGTTACTTTCTGATAGCACAACAAACTTACACTACCTTTTCCCTGTTTTTACACCATATACAATATAGCTTTACCCCCATCCCCTTCCTCCCTTACCCCTCTATTAATCATACAATACAATGAAAACTGTACATAAAATCCACTCTCCATGCTCCATTCTTACCATAACATATTTGAATTTTTTGAAAAAGAGGGCTTTTGTTTATTCTAAAACAACTGTTCCCAGGTTGAAGCGAAATTGCATGTTATCCCTACTTACCCTCTTACAATGGATATTGATTTCGCCACCGTAAAACCTTTCATTCCCAGGAATCAGTTCTGTTAGATTTACCCCAAGGCTGACCAAGGAATCCTGTTTAGGGATTACAATAGAAGGATTTCACCTTTTGTTTCATTATACTTACATTACATTGTGTTGTATTGTTCTGTAGCTTTGTCCTTTCATTCATAATTTTGTCAAATCTCTTCTTTGGAACCGAGGTGATTTTGTACTGGTGATGTGCCACCATTTTTTGAAGGGCTTCATGACTTGTAAGGTTTCGTATTATGTTACAAACTGACTTTTTGAAATGTTTTGAATGATTTTAAGGGAACCAATAGAAAGATAGGAACAATAAGAGAATTAGTGGTCATCCTTTTCAAGGATACAGACAGCGAGAAGTGACCTTAGAAAAGGGTGGGGACAGCTGAAAGTAACTGGTTTAACTCTCGAAATGTTGCCCCATTATTTGAAATTTCTTGATAAATTTGTATATCTTTAGTTATAATCGTATAATGAAGTATATAAATTAACTTGTACTGGAGCCTCATAATTTATGTTATTTCGTTGCTTTGTGGAGAATTTTTGTCTTCTGGTTGTCAAAAAGGTATTAGACCAAAATTAGTTTATATGGGGAGACTGGAAATTATTTTACTTCACACTTTTATCCAAGATATGGATCAATTAATTTGATTCATTTCATGACTGAAATTGTTTTTGATAATTTGATGTGGTATGTATTGACAGGGGAATATTTCCTGTCATTATCTTGAAGATTACATTGGCATCTGACATTTTGCCTAAATTGACGTTTGGTGCATATTTTAATCAAGTTTTAAAGAATATTTTAACTCTGTTTTTCTTAAAGAAGTGAACTTGTCATACGGACACAGTGTTTAGAACTTGATTCAAATTTGTTTGATAGCTTGAAATTTTAACCAATTGCTGCACGATTCTTTAGCCCTTCTTTCACGGTATATGTAAACAGGGAGTTGTCATTTAGAAGGAGAAGAATCTGAAAAAATTGTGTTACCCTATCCTCAAACCCCACTGTTCACCACGCCTGAGTCCACAGAACTGACACAAACTCCTGTGTAACATAACCAAGAACATCCCTTCCGGCAAACAGTATTTCCCTCTGATAGGCAAATTATCTTCATTCATATCTATCTTCACTATCTGTCTATCTACTGTCTACCTATCTACTGTCTATCTGTCTGTCTGTCTGTCTGTCTGTCTGTCTGTCTGTCTTTCTGTCTATCTATCTGTATTTATCTCTGCTAGCTATTTATCTAGCTAGCTAGCTAGTAGCTATATATATGTACATACACACATACACACATATATTTATATATATATATATATATATATATATATATATATATATATATATATATATATATATATATATATATATATATATATATATATATATATATATATATATATATATATATATATATATATATATATATATATATATACACACACATATATATATATATATATACACATATACACACACATATATAATTATATATATACACACACAGACACACACACACATACAATTTTAGTACTGTTCTTTCAGAATGTAGGGGTCAGAATTGACAATCAAATATTTGTTATTGTAGTAAGAGATACCAGTTTCCTAATCAGATGTATATTCTTTGTCAATGAAATTGTGTATTTTTCAGAAACATAAAACCATTTACGTACTCAAACAATTTGTATCTTCACCTTCTCTCCTCCCTTCCCTCTATCCCTCCTCTCTTTCTTCTCTGTCCTAACTCAAGCACCATAGTTTTAATACCCTCTTGGCACATTTGACTCTGACTGTCGTGGTGCCGTTGAACATCAACAAACCAAACGAAACATTTTTTTAAAATGAAAACAACTTTCTTAATTAGACAGGAAGCGGATCCACTTTGAAATCAGACAATAATAAACATGGTTTCTCCTCATTACTTTGAGAAAGTGAAACAAGTTTGCTATGTCAAACCCTAGCTTGATTTAAAAAGGGACAGGGTGGCTAGACTTGTTGGGGGGCACATGAAAGCGCGTGAAGCGCTGCATCTTTTCGATGTGGAGTCCAGGGGCCTCCTTAAGGCTCAATCTCATGGTGAAGAAGCTCTGGGGTTTTAGCTATAATCATAGCTCGGAATGAGACTATTCTGACTGACATTGATAAGGACCATTCATCAGCCAAACAAGACAATTGTTTACTATGCTATCATTCTGTGTTCTGTATTCCATGTAAGGTATTCATTTATGAGGTTAATTAAGATGAATTAGTTTTTCTCATGAGGGGTAGGGCGGACATCTAGGATCAGGGAGGGCCCATGGAGGGGCGGGTTGGACCGCCTCTGTAAAACAGCAAAGCTAGGAGACTGCTATGTGGTTTGTCTTAGTAAGGAATAGTAAGAAACATTTTAAAAACAATTTTTCTTTAGTTTAATTGAAAATTGGCTTGGGGAGAGGATTCTACAATGCTGCACCTAATTTATCCATCTGTTTACAAGGATGAGAACATCTGTAACTCACTAAACAAATAAGTATCAAATCCTCTTAGTTTATTGATTAGAAAATATAAAAACAAACAATCAAAACGTTGTTAGTAGTCTGTGTCAGCTCCCTCTACCAATTACAGCATGTGTGGTATATCACACACTGTTGGAAAGTGAAGTGATTCCATACTTCAATGGCTATTCCACACAATGGAAATTAGGTTCTTCTCAAGTCTTTAATTGTGTGCCATCTTGTTTACAACTCATGTTAATAGCAAAGTCCCATTGATTTTTGACTTAGTCTTGTCTTGTTCCGGATTACAGAGAATGTAGAAAGTCGATAAATGGCTGGAAGGTACAGAGCAAGAATATCTCCTCTGATACTGCTGTTATGATTCTCCTGGCTGTGTTAAGATACAGAGAAGAGGGGAGATGTAGCTGAAGAAAAGAGGATGGTTTTCTGTGTTTTCCTGTAAAAAACGTGGATAAAAATATAGCATGCAGTATTTTGTAACTGTTATATGATACCCAAAGTAAAAGCTTTCCTCTTTTAGAAAACATCCTATCCTGTGTCGTAGTTTACATTTTGTTTTGTCACCATGACAGCACCTCCAACATTATACTAAATGTTATGTATAATGTATAATTAATTGCAAGATTTAAGTTAAAGTGGTCCTACCATGAGGGTCGGAACTTATGTTAAATATGTTAATTGGGTTAATTGATTTGCAAAAGTATAATTTTCTTAAACAAAACCCAATTGATTGAGAGAAAATTGCAAAAGAAAAATGTATTTTTTGTCAAAATGCAGAATAAGGCTCATTACTCAATGACGTCATTTTGGGAACGCCTGTATGTAAATAATGCATCGATGCCACGTATAACGTGTGTCCGCCATTGAAATTTCACAACTAGTATTGATAGCATATCTGTTAATTCTTCTAAAATATTACATTTTCCAAGCAAATATTAAACAAACTGCCGCAGCGCAGCGTTGTGTATTTGGAGGGTGCAGTAATATAGATTCTCAAACTAAAAGTCGTTTATCAATGGCAAATGGCAACAAAACGAGACAATTCTTGACGTGTTTTGTGCACTTGACATGAACCAAGTTTTCGGGGCTTACTGGGTACAGTGTTATATTCAGCTCATGCCAAATTGTATCCCCTGTTCTTTTCCATTTAAACAGTAGCTTGGCCGCATCGTCTTTGACATGAAATTTTTACTGTTTTGCGAGTAATAACAAATTTAAATGAAAGAAACAAGAAGGGGAAGAAAAATGAAAAAAGACTTGATTCAAACTCATAACCTCTTTCTCAAAAGATAAAGCAGTAACCGACTGGGCTACTTCATCCGTTGGAAATTTGTATAATTGATTTTATATATTGTGTGAATATAATTGAAGGAAGAAAAATCGATAAAATAGAACTGAATTGTAATTATTGTATCCATATGCCAAGCTGTTAAAAAGTAAACTAACAAAATTTTCACAATTTCTTCAAAAACTTTCATTTCAAGTGCAGAAACGCAAACAGATTGTGTGAATGAAGTATTCAGTTCACATAGGCATGTTGACGAAACATCAAGCAACAGAGACTTGAAGATTTATAAATAAAACTTGTTTCCATTAGACGCACACAAAAAAAGTACATGTTGTTGCAAACACTTCAATTTGATTATGTTTAACAAAATGTTACTTGCGAACAGTAAGAATTTCATGCCGACTATACGCAGGCTTTGTACTGTAGGACTGTGTAAGGGCCCGTATAAGGGTTGTAAGCATGATCCTTTTTTTTTGTCTGCAAGCAGTTCAAATTCAAAAGGAACAACATCCCTTTATTATGAGAATGTTTATTTCCTAATCATTTTTATCATAGCTTGAACTTTAAGATGACAAATTTAGATCTAAACAGCCCAAAAAACTTTCACAATCAGACGCTATTTGTACGTGGTTAGTATGTGTGTGATCATTGCATTGTTTACGATCAGCACTCCCTGAAATGGCATAGCAAACTGTTATGACATCACAAAAATCCCTTTTAACTTTTTTTCGGAGCAAGCAATAAATGATCAATTTCTAAGCTATTTTGCATCATGAAAATGGACTTAATTCTAGCCTTTCTTGATGGATTATTAAAAAACCTATAACAGGCTCAATCCTAATTTTTTTTAGAAGGCATTTCAGGACCACTTTAATTTTTTTTTGTTACTTCATTGACATAGGGAGCTATAAGTGAATTTCGTTGGAGGATCAAAACATGGTGGATGGGGTGGAATGATGAACATTCTTTTCATTATATATAATTCAAGCATTTTTGTATTCTTTGGTAAAAAACAAACAATGAGAAATTCTTTGTTAATTGGCACCCATCGCCTATGGTAAACCCTTACAAAATTGCAATAGAAAATCAAGCAGGTTTATGGGAAGCGGGGAAGGGGTTAAGAAATTTTAGTTGAAGAAGCAAAACTTATTTGAGAGGGGAGGGGGAATGAGCATCAATTCACCCATGTTTGTATTCTTTATCACTAAAAGCACAAGATTATATCAATTTAATCATTGGAGAGGGGGGAAATTGCTCCCTTATACCCAATTTCCCTCTCCCTCTATAGTAAGCCGCCCTTGTTGGAGGTTATGCAGTTAGATTGCTATTCAAGGTAACCGTGAGGTACTGTTAAGATTTTGGGAAGCTTATTCAAAACTAAATATATCTCAACATATTTGTAAGAGTTTTGTTTTTCTTGGGATTACTATATTTCAAGCTTTGCATCATTTTCTTCTTTTTCTCCCAACAGCTTGTTCTGTCGGAACCTACAAAGCTGATGCCAGTAGTGACCGATGCAGACCATGTCCAGCCCAGTCGCATGCATCAGAACGAGGTATGACAAGCTGCACCTGTGTCCACCAACATTTTAGAAGCAAGGAGGAACCGGCATCAGCAGCTTGCTCCTGTAAGTACACCATCAATTGAGCTGACTTTGGTAGTTGTATTTAAAAAGCCATAATTAGCATATTCAAAAGATGATTAACTTATTCAGAAGAATGGTTAGCATATTTAAAAGAATGATTACCATATTTAAAACATGATTCACATATTCAAAAGATTGATTTACATATTTAAAAGCATGATTAGATTATTAAAAAGAATGATTAGCATATTCAAAAGGATGATAAAGCATATTCAAAACGATGACAAGCATATTCAAAAGAAAGATTAGCATATTTAAAATAATTATTAGCATATTTATAAGAATGATTAGCATATTCAAATACCGCATATCAACTGATTCAACATGTCATGAACTTGTTTTTGAAATTGGAAAAATATGAAGTTTGTCATGGATTGTCATCAATTACTCAAGACTTGGATTGTCTTATACTACAGTTACAGAAATATTAGCTTGAGAGCACACTTGTGACAAGCTAACAATTTTTAGCTTATGTAAGCATGCTGCAAGTTTGCAGCAAATGTGCTGCAAGCTAGTAAGCTAAGCTAAATTCATCCGAGCCATTAGGCTCATTGAGCCGGTGCTTATCCCCGGTTTCCATGGCGCAAGCAGATGAGAGTATATGACTCCCCCCTGGACGAACACCAGTCCATCATAGATTAAATCCCCAGCAGTGCTGGTACTCATTTTACAGCAGAGTGGACTGAAGCAAGTAGAGTTAAGTGCCTTGCTCAGGGATGCAATGCAGCGCTCATGACTGGAATCAAACTCGGTACCTTTCGAATACGAGCATGACTCCTTAACCACTGAGCCACAGCACCTCATAAGCTGCAAGCTAGTATTTGAAACAAATTAGCTTGCACAAGCTAGCAAAAACTATCTGCAAGTTTGCACAAGCTAGCAAAACTATTTGCAAGCTTGCTTAAGCTATCAAAACTATCTGCAAGCTAGCACAAGCTAGCAAATATTTTATGCTAGCTTGTGCAACTAGCAAGCTGGTATTTGTTCCAAATACCAGCTTGCAGCACGCCTGTTGCAAGTTTGCAGAATGCTTGTGCAAGCTTGCAGCACACCTGCACAAGCTAAGAATGTTAGCTTGTCGTAAGTGTGCTGCAAGCTACAATTTCTGTAAGGGTACTGCATTATCCATGTTTTGCATGCATCAGTAAATTCTTGAAGCTCTGGTAAGCTATCAGTAAAATACTGATAGTGTTGCAAAATTTAGAAGACATTTTAATCGGAATTGATGGTTACTTTCAGGAAAAATTAGAAAATGCAAACCAGAAATACTTCTTACAGAAAAAGAGTATCAACAGTTTAAAGCCTGGGTGGTTTTGAAATGTAGGGGGAAAAAAAAGGATTTTCTGTCATTTTTTAATGTGAAATTTGTATCTATGGAAAGAAACTGTTTAAAAGTTAGGTGGTTGCCTATGACTGGTCAAACCAACCAATCCAGCCGATGTCTTGCTTGCCTAAGCGACGACGATGACGAGTGAACACACAACTACAATGACAGGGTCGTCACCTGCGTATTCAGTTATGATAATAACAATGCTATCACGAAATGCTTAATACGACCAGGACGAGAACACAGGTACGACGTACGGACAGACATAACATCGACAACCAAGTCAATGTTCACGGCCTTTGATAATCAGTTGTGGTACACTGGCGTGTCTACCCAACCCAGGCTTGAACCCAGGGCCTCGTGGTCTGTAGACAGGTATGATGACCGCTACACCACAGTAGGTAGATGCTTGCCTAAGCTGTGCTTCTCATCCTTAAATAACATCAGTGATGAGGTTTCCGTTTTGATGATTGGAATGGGACTTGGAGGATTCCATCATTTTATTGCCAATCATTAGATATACAGATAAGGTGGAAGAGTAGTCTGCAAGTCTTGCTTCGTCCAGGACAATTAATTCTTTAAAAAAGAACATTTCTTCTCAGACGTGAGGGGCACAGACCTTTCAGGTCCCACCAGTTTGACAAGCATACAAGATAATTCTTCAATTCGTCTCCTCAAATATGAGAAAAATTGAATTTTCTTTCCATCTGTAATCGATCAGTAGAGGCGAATGATACGGACGTTTGAAAGATGAGAAAGTAAGAAACCAAGGAGCATCTAAGGAGGGACTGCGGTTAAATCTGTCATCCCGACGGATCCTCTTTCATCGCTGGTGCCGATTAACCTCTCGTTCTGCCATATTTGCTAATCTCTGCAAACTCGGAATGATGCATTTTCATCATATTTTTTGGACATTTTTTTTCTTTGCTGTAGTTTTCTTTTGTTGCAAGTTTGCAGTGTAACCAGAGCCGATTGCTCCAAGAGAAGTGACAGCACTTAGTGGGAATTTGGGAAACTTTTCCAGAAAAAGAAGAAGTTTTGTCGATGAAAAAAATCGGCACCTGTGCTTTACAGGAAACACTCCAGTTTCTAAATTTGATTGTAGCTGTAATCGTCTTGTCAAAATAGTTATAGGAAATTGCAATATGATACAAAGAAAAAATATATACATTTTTTTAAAGTTGTCATAAATGGTAGATTAGAAACGATATTTGAAGCTCAGAGTATTGATGGAGTGTATTCTGCTTCAAGTTCGTAAACTTGAAAACCAAATCCCGGGATCTCCTGTTTCATAAGTGGTGTATTCTTGCGAGAAAAATTTGTAATGGATGCCAAAGAGAACTATATAAAGAAAGGAAATGTTCGAAGCAGCTTTTGGCAAAGCGAGTTAAGTTACATATAATCTTATCTGAGGAGATGTGTTATTGGACTGTTTAAGGATCAACTTATTATGTTCTGACTTGAATCATTGTCACATCAAAAAAAAAAAAAAAATCAGGAAAGACATGAACGCATGAAATGAAACTTGATGAACATTGATGTTTAAACTTTGTTTTGAATGTTTGAATTGAAGAAAAAAAGAATAAAAAAAAAACTTCAAAAGCTTATTCACCCGTAACTTGAAAACTAATATTATTATTGCACTTATTTATATAGCCCCTCTCCTGTAGATCGAAGCACTTCACAATAAAATTGATAATACATAGACAAACTCTTAATATACAATATCAAAAAATAAAGGAATTGCAGGACAATATACAAGCATAAGAGAATTGGTAAAAATCAAAAACTAGATAAATAAAACAAGAAATTAAATATTATAGACAGTATAAAACTTAATCAGTAGGAAAAAGATGAGTCTTAAGGGCCTTCTTAAAAGTATAAACAGTTTGAGCCTGATGGATTACAATTGGTAGATTATTCTACAAACGTGGTCCCAGGACAGAAAAGACGCAGTCCCCACTGACACGATTAGTTCTTGGCACCAGAAGGTGAGTGACATCCTTGTTGGATCTTAGACCACCCATCCAGGCTCATAAATATGCCACAAATTTTAAAGGTTTGAAGGCGCATTTTTTTTTAATGCAGTTATAAACATGCAGTATGATCTTGAAATCGATTCTCTGCTGGATGGGCAACCAATGAAGAAGACGCAAGAGGGGGAAGCGCTTGCACGTCTATCAACACAAAAAATCATGCGCGCTGCACGATTTTGAAGTCTTTGCAAGCGTTGAAGGTTTTCACGTGATATGCCACCAAGCATTGAGTTGCCATAATGCAGCTGATCGCACTGCATGAGCACAAGTATTTTGATCAATGTACCGTACCGCCTGATTCTATGAATATTATGCAAATGAAAATTAACAGTACGACATATTGAAGAGATCTGGGAATTCACATTCATACAAGTTTCAAACATGATACCTAAATTTTTAACGGATAATGAAGGAACAATCACAGACCCACCGATCTTCAAATCAATGGACTGGATGGAATGCATTTGTTTTTTGGATGAAATGATCAAAAATTCAGTTTTGATGTCATTAAATCTAATTTTGTTATGAAGCATCCATCCTTTAACCGCCACAATGCAATTTGACAAGCGAGCTTGGGCAGCTTCCTTATCACCCGGCTTTTTAGGATCGAAGCTAAGATATAGCTGAGATATGCAAGTTTCAATATATTTAATGATTGAATTACTTCAATTTTTTTTTTTTTGTATTTCAAGGTTTAAGTTTTTGGCCCAACTTTAAGTGATTTAATCCACACAACAACAAAAAGTGCACTGTAAAAAAGATGGGCAAAATTTGTAATCGCTTCGGGAAAATTAACAACGCTAGTTTTATAGCAAGGGAATTTGCCAATAAATGGGCATAACCTTACCCAACATTAGGAACGTTTTATGCCACATCCTGTACATGCAATTTGCCCAACATTGCGTACGATTTACCCAACATTGCGTATGATTTACCCAACATTGCGTACAATTAACCCAACATTGTGTACAATTTACCCAACATTGTGTACAATTTACCCAACATGGTGTACAATTTACCTGACATTGTGTACAATTTACCTGACATTGTGTACAATTTACCCGACATTGTGTACAATTTACCCGACATTGTGTACAATTTATCCGACATTGTGTACAATTTACCCGACATTGTGTACAATTTATTTGAAAGAGAATTACCGAACAAAATCTTACCCATCATTTTAATCAAGCAGGGAGAGAAAAGAAAGACCATTATGAAAAACTCTTTGTGATAAAACTTCAAGTGAGCTTTTACCACACACCATTTATTTGTCATTACTTATTCAAGTTAAATACTTAATTTCAACTGCTCAAATATTGAGCGGTTTTTAATGTCCTCTTCAGTCCAGAAATGGTTAAAATTTGAATTTCAAATTACATATAGAAATGCTAAAGTGTTATAGAAACATGGAAGCTAATTGCTAGATTCTAATAAATGCTTTTTTGGGCAGGTATAAATTTTTGATTTCAAGGATTCGTAAAACAACTCTTTTACCAACAGCTGAGCCACTTCAGTGGTTGAAACTGGACAAATACGATCGTTCGACAAATTTGCCTTGACTGAACAAGTTAATGGCACTTAACGTCACGGACAATCACAACCAGAAATAAAATTGTATGCAAATTTTTCTCTCGAACTGACCATACCAATATGAAGAATATGTCAGTTTGAGTAAAAGGAGAAGAAGAAAAAAGAATAAGAACAGAATTAAAAAAAGTTCATGTCAATAAACAATAATAAGAAAAATTGAGGACTTATTTTTATATTATGGATGGAATGGGGTTTTTTTTTTTTTTGTTGAGGCTATAGCGTATTCAGCTGTTCATTTGAATTTAAAATTGTTTTTAGAAGTTTAGTGTTAATGTCGCCACCTTTTCATTTTTGTCAGTTTCGATTTTGGGGAAGAGGCTTACGAGGAATTTTCGTGACAGTTAAAATGGCACAGAGTATTTAAGAGTGAGAATGCATGGAATTTTGCAGAGTTTAGAGCTTTTTGTCGTATGTGGTGAATAAGATCTATAAATAAAGCTGTGAGGCGAAGGGTGTGTATTATACAATGTTGACCTTAAATAATGAACTTTGTGTTAATACAACAGGGAAAAAAAAATTAGGGCTGAAGGTAGCATAATACCAATTGTTTTCAAAATGACTGAAAATTTGAAAAAGTGCCAAAATTCTTGTGAGAATGTGTGAATTAAAAAATATAGCCTAAAAGATATTTATCAACCAATTAAATTAGGAGATTTGTTTTCCCTAAAATATGCCGGTCTTTCCAAAAGCTAGTGAAGTTGAAAGTGTAGATGTCTCCAATATTTTAATTATAATACTTATTATTTGACGGCAATTTGGGGCAAATTTGAAATACAGGAAGTGCCCCCTTTTCTGGGCACTGTACAGGATTAAAAGAATGCAAAGCATTATGAGTGTAAAACTCTGCTTTCTTCCAAACTGTTAATAAAAGTTAAATATTCTCAGGACAATAAGTAAAAAAGACGGGGGGAAAATCAAGATATTATCCCATTCCTACAAAAGTTATTGGATTTTAAGGCAAAGTTGCCTTGACTGCAATTTGCCTTGACTAAACAAGTTAATGGCATTTGCGTCACGGACAATCACA
Source organism: Chiridota heheva (assembly GCA_020152595.1). Lineage (NCBI taxonomy): Eukaryota > Metazoa > Echinodermata > Holothuroidea > Apodida > Chiridotidae > Chiridota > Chiridota heheva. Next base: position 755,922 of record JAIGNY010000456.1, read on the forward strand.
ACCAGAATTGAAATTGTATGCAGATTTTCTCTCGTGAACTGACCGTACCAATATGAAGGATATGTCAGTTTAAGTAAAAGGAGAGAAGACAAAAACAGATTAAGGACAGAATTAAGCAAGTTCACGTCAATAAAAACAATAAGAAGAAATTGAGGACTTATTTTTACAGCATGTTTTTTTTTTTTAGAGGCTGAAAGTGTATTCAGCTGTTCATTTGAATTTAAGATTGTTTTTAGAAGTTTAGTGTGAATGTTGCCACCTTGTCATTTTTGTCAGTTTCGATTTTGGGGAAGAGGCTTACGAGGAATTTTCGTGACAGATAAAATGGCACAGAGTATTTAAGAGTGAGAATGCATGAAATTTTGGAGAGTTTAGAGTTTTATGTGGTATGTGGTGAATTATATCTATGAATAAAGCTGTGAGGCGAAGGGTGTATATAATACTGTGTTGAACCATAAATGAACCTTGTATTATGTATACAACAGGGAAAGAAAAAAATTAGGGCTGAAGGTAGCACAATATCTATTGGTTTCCAAATGACCTAAAACTTGACACACCGCCAAAATTCTTGTGAGAATTGATCAGTATTTGGTGTGAATTAGAACATATAGCTTAAAGATATTGATCAACCAATTAAATTAGAAGATTTGTATTCTCTAAAATATGCCGGTCTTTCCAAAAGCTAGTGAAGTTATAAGTGTAGATGTCTCCAATATTTTAATTACAATACTTATTATTTGCCGGGCAATTTGGGGCAAATTTGAAATACAAGAAGTGCCCCCTTTTTCTGGGCACTGTACAGGATTAAAAGAATGCAAAGCATTATGAGTGTAAAACTCTGCTTTCTTCCAAACTAAATAAAAGTTACATATTATAGAGAAATTAAATGTTTTGCTATTTAAAGGAATATTCACATGGAATTTCATTTTAATATATTGGGTAGAGGACAATAAGACTGATAAAAACCAAGTTTATATCTTATTCCTACAAAAAGTTATTGAATTTTAAAGGTATATGGACAGGTAGAGGCAACAGCTAAATTGATTTAAAGTTAAATCCATTAAAAAAGATGGAGAAAGCAAAAAAATCATCAAAATCAGTCATTTTCGTTTTCTTTTAATTATCATTTTCCTTTTGTTCTCAAAGGTGTTTCTTATTGTTATCTTGTTGTACACATTTATGTTGTTTTATCAGAAATGTTTCCGATACATGTTGAAAGGAATGTTTTGGGGAATACATTTTATAAGTATTACACTTCAGTTTTCTCCTTTTCTATGCAATAATTTACGGCTTAGACACAAGACAAAGATCAAAAAATGTATTTTGCTAATTCGAAGATGTATGTAATTTGTCTGTTTACACATATGTATTATTATTTGCTAGAAATAACTGGTCTTTGTCAAAAATTTGACATTTTACACCTTTTTGAAGATTGGTCTGCAAATATGCTAAGTTTTGTGTTACTTTTGTGATGTAAGAACATGACCTAGTCTCTATTCTCTTTTGTAAATCCATTGTTTTGTAACCCTCTGCCATTGTTTTGTAATCCTCTGCCATTGTTTTGTAACCCTCTGCCGTTGTTTTGTAACCCTCTGCCGTTGTTTTGTAACCCTCTGCCATTGTTTTGTAACCCTCTGCCATTTCTCTTGAGAAAAAAAAATAAATAAAGCTAATTCTAATGAAGAGGATTTGATCTTTACCACACCCCTCTACAAATTTCAAGCTGGAGAAGGTATTTTAAACATTTTCATGGTCTGAAATTAAGGAAGAAGTATGAAGAAAAACAAAAGCATTTTGGGGGCATTTTCCTGTTCATACATCTCATTTTTTCAATAAATTAAAACATCAAACTTTGATTGCTTATAACTTGAAAACTACACATGCCATTTTCAAAATTCAAAGACCATTAAACTCAGAATTTAATGCTCTTTGTGGTCAGTGGTTAAACGTTAATTTGTTGTACCTGTCTATATACCTTTAAAAAATTTTCTTGTCTGCGTAAGAGAGATTATTGATCTGATTCATCATTGTCATCACAGCACTTCCTGTACTATTCTTTAATGTATCACAGCATATCCTATACTATTCTTTAATGTATCACAGCACTTCCTGTACTATTCTTTAATGTATCATAGCACTTCCTGTACTATTCTTTAATGTATCACCACACTTCCTGTACTATTCTTTATGTATTTCTTTAAAATTAATTTCTTATTTTCTCAATGATTAGGAACATTTTCTCTCTAAAAAATATTAAGATTAGTGTAAAATGAAATTTACAATAATGTTTTTCAATCCATTTTCGTAACTTTGATTTGAATTATGAAAAATTAGCAATTAATTTTCAAAGAAATACATAAGGATTTGGAAGTGCTGTGATGACATCATAATGATGGCTTAGACTCAGTACAAGTCATTTTTATACGGGCAAAAAAAATCATTAAAGTTTACTAACTACTTTCCCTAAAAATGATTTAGAATAGTGTAGAATAAAATTTGCAACAATGTTTTCCAATCTGTTCTTGTAACTTATATTTAAATTATGAAAAATTGGTGATTAATTTCCAAAGAAATACATAGAGATTAGTACAGGAAGTGCTGTGAAGACATCATAATAATGATGACTTGGACTTAGTGAAAAAGTCATTTGTATGTGGGCAAGAATTTTTTTTAAAGCTTGATAGCTTCTTGTAGGAATGAGATGTCACATCTCATGTGATTCTTTTACCAATCTGTTTCTTGAATTTTTCTCTATCAGATACATAAAAATACAATTCCATAGGAATATTCCTTTAAGTCAGATGGTTGATAGGAGGGATAACAATTATTTCTTGAGATGCTTTAATCTCATCTTGAGATGCTTTAATCTCATCTTGAGATGCTTTAATCTCATCTTGAGTTGCTGTTATCTCATCTTGAGTTACTTTTATCTCATCTTTAAATGCTTTAATTTCATCTTGAGATGCTTTAACCTCATCTTAAGGTGCTATAATCTCATCTTGAAAAGCATTAATTTCATCTTGAGATGCTTTAATCTCATCTTGAGATGCATATGATCTTTATTTGGTTATTATTAGGATAAACTTTAGTTTGGACTAAGAGTCACTAAAAAGTTCAATCCAGGTCTTCTAATCTAGGTAGATTAGATCTTTAACTCAAGGTTTTCAGCTTCAAGGAAAATATAGCTTTTGAATGCCAAAAGATTCTACATTCTATCCTTCAAGTTGGCGAAATTAATTTGTGGAGTTGTCTTCAATTGATGCATAATTGTTTTACGTATCAGCTTAATGAAACGCAAGAAGGAACTGTCATCTCATGAAGGAGTTGACGATCGAGAATTTTTTTCCTTTAAGTCCCCTCATGATCATTACCCGAATCATCCTGAATGAAAATTGAGAGAAATGTTGACAGAGTTAACGCAGTAAAATCTTGAAGAAGACGCCACATAGGATCAATAAGACTGTCGCATGTCTCCTGTTTGCAAACAGAAACAATCTTTATGGTGTGCTCCCCCCATAAAGATCGAGATAGAATAAAATTCCTGTAAATTGGAGTTGAAAATGCTTTACGTTTTTGTTAGATGTAAAATTTAATCTTCCATATTAAATGGTCATTGCAATTTAGAATTAATTTTCTTTTGGTTTTATAGAAGGAAGTATAGGGAAGCATGTGCATTAATTCGAACTGGTAATAAAGCACTGTCTATGTCGTGTGGTTCTCTTAATTGGATTGAATTTTTTTGTTGAAAATCTTTCTGTAATGAACGTTATGTAGGGATATATCTTCAGTGAGAACCAATTTGATAAATACTTGATGGTTAGTTTTGGGGGCTGATACGATACCGTCCATCTGCATATCAATATCACCACAGGATCATCGCGAAATCATGAACAATTTATCATAGAGTAAATGTTATCATGCGAAACCTTAAATTATTATGTGTGTTTTCTACTTCTATTTAGATTTTCATGAATTAAATTTTTTTTATTTACTTTGTTTTACATTTCCCTTTGTATTTGAGGAAGAAACGAGTTTAAAAGAACACTTGACCGAAAAGTGAGGACGCTCATTTTTGTGTGAATTGTACAGATATATTATCCACAACAGATCGATAAACTTCATGCCTCCATAGCCCACAGATGATGTGAGGGCAAAGGTCACTTGAATATTCATATTATTCACAAAAATTGCTAAAGCGTTGTGTGCTATATAAGTATTCATTTGTTTTTTTTTTTTTTTTTTTGGGGCTAAACCATTGTGTGCTATATAAGCATTCATTTTTTTGGGGGTGGGGACCCTAAAAATACACCCTCATTTACAGTGCTCCTTTAGAATTATGCTAAGAATAATCAATTCCTTGTGAAATTGTTCATGACATGATATCAGTGGTATCCTTTAATGGAGATGACATAAACAAATACAATTTTTACTGACAATATTACGATTATTGTGGCAGCTTGATTAATAATAAAGGAAAAGTACATCTTTTGTCATCAGAATTGTGGGTATTACTCTTAATTCTCATTCTTTGAAAATGAAATATGGAAAATTGGAAATATCACACATCATTGAAAAAATCACACATCATTTTCAAGTTTAGAATGAACGAAGCTTTGATTATGGTCTTTAAAAAGACATAAAATTCCTCTCTCTTTAAAATCTCAATTCTGCATATTTAATTTGTTTTCACTCTTTGTAAATATTGATTCATAAAAGATGCAACTTAGTACCTTCATTAAAGTCATCAATGCGAGAGCACAAATTTTCCAGTAAGAAATCTTTTATTTTTGTCTCTTGAAAATGAATGGGCATTTGTTTACATCTTAATAATAAACAGGAGATTGGTCGTAAATCATTCACAAGAGCTTTCGCGGTAGATTATCGAATGAGATATGACAGTCAGATCTTTTGGTAACGTGAGATCGCCATGTAATAATTCCCAGAGGTATATTGAATTAAGATGAATACGAAAACATAATTAAAAAGAGAATTTCATAAAGTTTTTGATGGTGATGAAGTTTTGAAAGATTTCATTGCAATTGTGAAAAGAAAAAAAAAATTAAGGAAGCTAGGTAGCAAAGTTTAAAGTGCTTTTAGCAGAGAGATAAAAGATACCCGCTGACAAGAGTTTATAAACTTAATCTGATATTCCGATTGATGAAGACTTTAAAGTGCGTCTTCCAACTTAAGGTATATATTTATGGAATCATTTTTGAAATTAGTCATATCAAAATACGACATATAAATAGCCTCTTTGATTGGCAGTGTATAGGACAATTTAAGGGAAGTAAAAAAGTTTTTTTTGTTGTTTGAGATTAGAAATAGTAAAGTTTTTACATAAAGTTTCTTAGAAATGACTGACGATCAAAGTCTAAGCAGTTATAAGCAGCCAGTGGCATAGGGGAGAACCCCCCCCCTCCCTTTCAGGGGCCCCCAACGTTTTCGAGGAAATTTTCAAAAATTGAGATAAACCTTTGTTTTATATATAACTTCTTTATGAAAAAATAAATAAAATAAATTACCCTCAAAAGTGAGCTAAATTTGAATGCTTTGTTTTGGGAGGGAAGTCTATGACCTCAGACCCCCTCACTTTTCGTAATGCTTGTTATGCCACTGGTTGTAAGTGACACCTAGACTTGATATCAGCTAGATTGCATTGAGAAATATAATAGTTAAAAATTGCTTCATACTCCATCAAAATCAATCAAGACTTCACTATTCTATAGCTTTTTGGATTTCATGGCTTAAATTTAGTTTGAAGAAAATACGTAACTATCACATCTTTGAAATGAATAATCTAATCTTACAAAATGGAAGATGTTTTTACCAAGTTGTTTCTAGTTGTTTCTCTTTGTTTAATTTTGATAACAAATGTTCAAGAGAATTCTGTTAATTTAATTGAGTTTTGCACTAAGAAATTTTGGTGGAATATTTTTCAATTTGGCAGGTGATAAATGTTTGAAGTCCTTCCTTCTAACTTTTTTTCCAATGCCCTGAGTCCATCTACAAACTAGCCACAACAGAATGAAATATGTTTAGTCAGGTTGCACTTTAAACATCCGAGATTCCGTTTTTCACAAAGAAATATTGTGTTTCATTTTTCTCATACCCCTTGAGTAAAGATGTTTTTGTAACCTTTACAAAAAAATGTTGGAAATGATGAGTAATAATTGTCAAAAATACTTTTAAAAGAATAGAAGTATGTAACTTGGCCATAACTTTCATTCTTATGATCTTGTTTGTGCAATGTCTGCCAGTCAAGTAGATTTTTTTTTTTTTTTTTTGTACCACTGTTAGGGCCATCATCTAATAACTGCACCTCTGGTATATGATGATAAAGCATAACAAGTTCAGGATATCAAACGTGGCTAGACCTGGAAATATTGATAACATTTGTAGTTTCCTGAAATGGGGGAAATTGTTTTAAAGGATTAGTTTAGTGATCAACCAAGCTTATCTTATATGAAAGAGGACTTAAATAAGAATTAAAATGGTGAAGAAACTACTCCAATATGTCATTGCGTTAAGGAGATCCTCAGGTTTAGAACTCTGCCTTATATCTGTAGAAATGACTGGTGTAGTAAAGTCTACTATGGAAGGTTGACAACCTTATCTTTACATTTTTAGCAATTCAATTCCCTTACAGAAATTTTAGCTTACAGCATGCTTGCGACAAGCTAACATTTTTAGCTTGCGCAAGCATGCTGCAAGTTTATGCAAGCATGCTTCAAGCTTGCACAAGCATGCTTCAAGCAAGCTGCAAGCTAGTATTTGGAACAAGTGCTAGCTTGCGCAAGCTAATGTTAGCTTGCGCAAGCTAGCATAAAATATTTGTTAGCTTGAAAAACATTTTGCTAGCTTGTGCAAGCTTGCAGATAGTTTTTGCTAGCTTGTGAAAGCTAATTTGTTCCAAATACTAGCTTGCAGCATGCTTGCTGCAAGCTTGCAGCATGCTTGCAGCAAGCTAAAGTTATTAGCTTGTCACAAGCATGCTGCAAGCTTGCTGCAAGCTAATATTTCTGTAAGGGAATTGTTAATGTATTTTAAAGAAACTTTGTTGAACTTTTCTACATTTGAATGATTTTTTTTCTCAAACTTTCTTTAGGTGGTAAATATAATTACCCTTACAAGATTATGTTGTACTACTATTCTGACATATCCGATGCTTTTTAAGCCACAAATTGCAGAACAAAATATGACAATATATACAGATTTTGAGAAATCTTGAGTATGTGACATGACAACTAGTCTGATTTCAGTCGTTTCTATCTAGATGATTCAGAACTTTAGACCTAAATATCTCCTCAATGAAATAAGATTTTTGAATGCTTTTTTCACCGTTTTGTTTCTTTTCTAGTTCTTTTTCATAAAAGATTAACTTGTTTGACCACTAAACTAAGTCCTTTAACCATTACCATGCTTTTCAAAACCACCTTTTTCTTAAATTAAAATCGGACTTTACCACAGTCACAAAGGAGTAATCTTGGTATCATTTTAAAGCACTTGGAATTTTCTTTTACGAAATGTAACTTTTTTATAGGTGTTATATTATAGAATTTTAAGAAAAAGTACATTGGAAAGGGTAAAACTCACAAATTGCTAAAAAATTTACAAAAATGGTTTTTTCTCTTTCAAATCTTACAATAACTTTAGGATCACATTTTTGCTTTAAAATCAAATACGCAAGTCCTAAAACATGATATTATTGATTTCTGGTCTATTTTTTTTTATAATCTTTACCTGTAATCTCTTGTCCTGGAGGAATTTATTCAAATTTCATGAATTTTTGCCATTTTTGACCTGTTATTTTTCTTTAAAAAATCGTGTACCCAAACCGTACATGACACATGCTTTGTTAAACTGCCGTTCGAAAGTACTTGAAATTTCCTTTCATTTAATATATAAAAAAGGCACACACCCCTCTATTTAGAACCTTTCTTATAAAAATTATATTCACCTCTCCAATTTGAACGACTACGTGGTGCAGAGGAAATATTCACGGCTAGCACGCTAGCGCTCCAGGTTCAAGTCTCACCGTGACCACTGCATAATATTTTTCTGCAGCAGCTTTCAGTGGTCTTTTGACTAATCATTTTTGATAATTTTTTAGCTTTCCTTTCTTTCTAAAAATTATAGATTAGTATCATTGCAAAGGAAATTTCATAAAGAATCTAAATATCTAACACAAATCTCTGTTTTTAATATTGACGAAGTTATACTTCTGCAAAGAATGACCAGTTGTTGACCAAATTTAGCCAAAAAGTGCTTAATTTGCAAACTTTTGTCCAATATTTCCTAAATTGGCTTGCATTACTCAAAAGATAAATATCTTAGCCTCTAGTCCAACCAAGATTGTAACAAAAGAAAATGAAATGAAAGTTGTCAAAAATGCATATGAAAAAAAAAGTTACAAAAATTGGGCTCGCTTTTTTCAAAGCTCTGGTAGAGTAAGGGTTAATGACTAGAAGAGGTCACAAAAGTTATGGTCACCACAAAATATCTACAGGAGTCTAGTAAGATTTGATACTAAGGTTCTGGTAACTAGTGTTCAAAATTTGTGGGTGATTTTACCCTTTGAGTACTTTTTTTTTTCTGGGAGGAGAGGGAATTTCTTTTTGGAAATAATAATAAATTTTACAAAAAACCCAAAAAGGCAGCCAAATTTTGTACTTTCCTAGGCAAATTGGACATTTCCCAGCCAAATTTGGCATTTTCTGGCCATTTGTTCTTTTCTTTTGCAGGATTACCCCCCTCCCCCCTCCCCCTTAATTAATTTTGAAGGGGAAATTTGATATGTGCGGGAATCCTGCAATCACGCACCTTAATGTGAACACTGCTGGTAACTGGAAATTGCTACAGAGTCACAAAAAGTTATGGTCACAACACAACATTTACTGGGGTCTCATTAAAGGTTCTTATGTGTCAAATTTTGCAGCTGCAATAAAACTAAACCAGATGTGATTTTGCTCATGTGTATATCATTTGGTATATCTCTTTGTATATCATTGGTTTCTTGTATAATGCTGAAGCAGTTTATAATCAGTCCATAAGCTTAGTTTTGCATGAAATGATGTAATCTCCACTGCTGCGTATGATCGTTAATCGGAGATAGAGAGAGAACTCCATATACCCTGTACATCAGACACCCCTAGTCCCCTGGTGTAATTGAGCTATAGCGCATAAGTGGTACACAAGCAGACTTTTTGGGAATAAATAAATCGGAACACAATGGAACAAATTGAACGAACCTACTTCCCAGATCCTATGAAAAGACTCCCCAAGTTTTGTTAACCAATGAAATTACAAAGTTTACTTGTTGTCTTGTACAGTAGGTGAGTTAGGAGTGTGTTTGTTCTCGGATGGGGGTATGGAATTTCTTTTCATCTCTAATCATCTTGTGTTATTGTAACATTAATTTCAATTACACTCCACTCCATTTGTAAGTAGGCGTAAGCAACATTGTGCCAAATAAAAATAAATTCCATTGGATATGTATAAAGGAATAGGATAGAGTGTAGCTCGGGCATATATTCTTCCAGGGTGGCTTGGCAACTCTTCAATTTGAAGAGCTACTCGGCGTAGTCAGGATAATTTGGAAACGTATCAGATGTGTTTTCAGGGTTACCCACCTGTGATTAGTTCTCAAGAAACAAAAATGGATTTACCACTTGTAACTTTTTAGCTTATATGGTGTAAAACTGGTAAAAATCACCCATTGCTTACATGAAGATTGTTTTGTGCAGGGGTGGGAGCCAGAAGGGTACTTATTTCTTATTTGAAGGAATAAATATAGCAGTGGGATGCTAAGGAGGGAGAAAGGCTTCCCCCCCCCAATTGCAAAATTGCATTACATCCCACTTTTCCCCATGAAATATTCTGCCCAATCTATAGACCTTTGCCCCCTACAAGACAAAGCTGCCCCTCTCTTTCCCCCCTCCCCCACCCCCAGCATTAAAATCCTGGCACCTGCCACTGATGATTATATAGGCCTGAAATTTTTTTAAAAAAAAAAAAAAAGGAAAAAAAAAAGAAAGAAAAAAAAAAGCACTATACATTTATAAAATGATCAATTGATGATCTTTGAAAAGTAAAAACTAAAGTTAAACCCATCCTGTTCGAAAAGTCAGGATTTGTTCCTGTTACTATAATCTAATCAGAATATGTTTATTAAATCAAAATTTCCTTCAAATTCATTCATCTCATAAATGAGCATATACAGGGATGTCAGAACCACAGGGAACCCTGCTATCCTTGCCTTAGAGTAAAGGTGACTGACAGGGGCAGGCGGTGCCTTTTTAAAAGTTGTATGTCTCTCTGAAAATTTGAAAATAAATTAAAGTCATTAATATTTTAGAAATAACCTTGCAAGTATTTAGCATTTTACTATAAAACTATTACAATCTCTGTTCCTGTTTCAAGTCCCCATTTAGAAATCTTAAACAAAGTAATTGCCATTACTGGATTTTCTTCCCCCCCCCTCCCCACACACACACCTTCCTGAATTCCTTCGCCATCCCTGAGCATATCCTGAATGTCTCAAATTATTTGTACTTTTCATGATATTCATGTGAGGTTTTTAACTAAAGGAAGAATAATAATCTGTAAAATAATAATCCTGACAAAGAGTTGCCGAGCATTTTTTTATACAGTCATGCAAAATGACAAAGTTGAACGACTGGCAGGGAAATTGTTTTCATTTTTTTTTCAATTTAAAAAAAATGAAACTTGACCACCAGTCAATTTGTCAGTGTCGCTGTCTAATTCATTGCACTTCATCCTCTGGAATCCGATAAATTTGTTTGTTATTGTAAGGTTATTGGTCCCTCTGTGCGATCGGCAATTGTTAGGGACAGGTGTTTTGGTAACTGACTGAACACGCAGAGATTCATTTTCATGGCTAGGGAGGATGGCTGTGAACTCTACGGCCTTTTCAGTTGACAAAATTGGTTATAAACTTTCTTATTTTATTTCTGAAAGTTATGGGTATATACCATTGTCAAGCGTCCGTGAATAAACTTACAATTGTTGGTGATCATTGTACACAATGTTTTATTTTCCATAAAAAAGAGAAATATAAATTCTGCGGAGGATAGTTTCTATAATTTTGAAAATAGCACATTTAGTTCTTAGAGGATTAGTTCAGGGGTCAAACAAGTCCATCTTATATGAAAGAGGACTTCAAAAGAAACAAAATGGTGTAAAAAGCATTCAAAAATCATATTCCGTTAAGGAGATATTTAAGTTTAAAGTTTGGTATCATTTGTATAGAAACGACTGAAATCGGACTAGTTGTGATGTCATAGCCTCAGATTCCTCAAAGTCTTTAGATATTCTATTATATTTTGTCCTGCAGTTTTGTGGTTTATAAACAATGGGATATGTCAAAAAAGTAGTAAAACTGAATCTAGTAAGGATATTGATAATATACCACCTGAAGAAAGTTTGGGGAAAAATAATTTAAATAGTGAACAATTCAATTAAACTTTTATTACAATACATGAAGATTTTAAGGAATCTGAGGCTATGACATCACAGCTAGTCTGATTTCAGTTGTTTCTACAGAATGATATCAAACTTTAAACTTTTAGATCTCCTTAACGGAATAAGATTTTTGAACGCTTTCTTAACCATTTTGTTTCTTTTGAAGTTCTCTTTCAAATGACATGACCATGCTTGACCACTGAACTAATTCTTTAAGTTATCACTGATTTCATGTGGGCAAATGTTTTGATGCATTAGGTTCAAAAAAAGTTTGAAGACATTTTGCTTTTACAAATCAAGATTTAAATGGCAGTTTTGCATTGGAGGGTGGGGTGGTGAAATGTTAAACAAATCCCCTACTGTCCCCAGGATAGTTAAAGTACGTGCTTGATCCACATGAAGCAGTAATAATGCTGTAAATGTCAGGGCGTTCTGTTTTCTTTTGTCTATCATATTTATATTTGATAGCTCCGCTTCCCTTCCATAAATTTCCATGAATATCTGGAGCACACAAATGTGAAACAGGAATATTCTTAGTAAAAAAAGTAATTTCAAATTAAGTTAATTTCTATTACAAAATTGATTTAAGTTTGTCATCATTCTCTAACAAATATAGCTTAGACAGTTTCACTGCCTCGAAAAAGAACTTTACGCTTCGGGTAGACACGCTTCCAAACTTTTAAAAATCTATTAATTTATAGCTCATAACAGTCGTTATTTCCCAAGCTTACACACTTGTCATAGATGGACAATTTTGCATGATGATTGGATCAGTTTACGCAGGTTTTTTTTTTTGTATCTCCCTGGAAGTGTGAAAACGTGACTAAATCACAGGGAGAATTGTTTAATTTGGTCAGGTGTTTCCTCCGTTTTGTCAGACTAGTCAGCTTCTTTGCATTTACCCTTTTGAAAAGGGTGGAGGCCCGGAGTGCAACGTCCTATGTAAATTAGATTTGTACCGATGTTGTGGATGTTGCCAAAAGCAACTTTATTAAATCTACAACAACAAAAAAACAAAAAATTGGGAAAGGAAGAAGAAGAAGAAAAAACATTGATATTGAGTCTTTCTTTTATATTTATCATGAAAAATATATTGACAACTTTTAAATCACATTTTTTTTTTTTTTTTGGTTATAAAAATTTAATCATTTTTGTTAGAAATTTGTAGAGGGACTCACAATTGACGGGAGGCTCGGTTTACAGTCAATTAGAAAACATTGACAAGATTTTGCCTTGGGGTGGTTTCTGGCCTCGGTAAATGTAAAAACAATCACATTTAGGGCTAAAAATTAGTAGATTTGTAAGGGGTAAATGCCCGGGCAGAAATTCTTAAGACCAGAACCTTGACAAGTTTGACAAACTTTTCTTGAACATTGTTTTTAAAAAAATAAAAAATGGATCATTACAATTTGAAAATTGAATTGGGATTATTGAATTTTTGCAAAAATTTTCAAGGATTGCTGAAATTGTTAGCAATATCTAATTTAATAATGAAGTTGCTATGATTGAGATTTAGAAATGATACAAACTTGCAAACCATCTAACTTAATCACATTAAGTTTTGACGTAGTAGATCAAATGAAAAACTTGAAAATGTTATGAATACTTCAAATGGAAAAATTGAAAATGTTATGAAAGATTGATTGAGAATTTGTTAAAATGCTGTTTTTTTGTTGTTTCAAAAAAAATAAAAGTAATGAATTAAACATTTGGAATTTCATGTCATATGTTTGATAAGGATTGTGATAAACCAAAAAGTAACTTCATGTATCTTTTTCCAAATGTGTTTCAAATTTGTTTTTACCACGAAGAAGCACGAGGCATAATATTTGGCATAAATCATGAGGTATGAAAGTTTTACGAAAGGAAATTAGCATAGCTAGAGAGGTGTGGGGAAGAAGAAGGGAGGGGGGGTTAACATACTAACATTCCTCAAAAATCTTTTGATTTGTTCATTGGATTCCTCATTTTTTACATTTCTGTGGCTCCATCGAAAGTGTTTGCAGATTGGTAAAGTGACAAGGTCTAAACCCCAAATGAAAATATCTTCAACCACTATTTTTACATGTAAAATATTCATTTTAATACCCGTACAAAATAATGTCATGAAGGTGGCCCAATTTCTCATGAGATCTCACGAGATTTTGAGAGAACTGCTGAATTCTCATGATACAAAAGGGTAGTGTTTTGCTTAATCAATTAATCATTTTACAGTTCTCTGAGAGAAAAAAAAAATCAATGTTTACCAAAAAATCTTGATTATTTGAAGCGAATAAGAATGTTGTTTGTTAGGGATGGGCGCATGGGTTAAACGCAGGTGGTAACGCAATTTAATTCGTCACTGAATTCGTACATCTTTCTGGAGGGTTTATTTTGCTGTCGTGGAAACGGATCTTTTATCATTTCCGCTCCGACAGAATCACCTGGCCAAGCAGTCACCTGTGACATACAAAGTTTAAATTTTACTCTCGCAAATGAAACTCAAAATGGCCGATGGCCATCGACACCTTTACTCACCTGATGTGATCGAAAAGTTGGTAATTTCGTTAATTACAATATCCTCCGTGAAAAGGTGACAAAATATTGATTTTACCCCGGAGAAGATTTTTTTCTTTAATTTGTTGAATCTTAAGAAAACATCTTATGACTTTTTTAATCTTTCGACTATTTTGGAAGTTAAGCTGAAGGGGGTGAAGCAGACCTCTTTTTGAAGATTTCAGTTTTTATTTGGGTATGATACCGTGTCAATTCAGTTTGTTCTGGTCCTTTTTTGCGACTCAATGCTCGGCTTAGATGTCATCCACATGAGAGAAAATTCATTGATTGCCATTCCACAGGGTGTGAAAATGTTTTGCATGAAGACAAGAGATAGAGTGTGTTTAAATGTAAAACACAGGAAATTAAAAGTTTGATTGTACAGGACGTTACAAGTGGAATACAAATAAAGGTGGTAGTTAATTGATGTGGGTTGTAAAGTTTTTGTTGAGAGAAGAGAAATGGCTTCCAGGGTGGCTAACGTACTCGTCACACACCTTCCTGAGCGAGTTCTTTCCTGTCCGTTTTAATTAAAGCAGTCGGATGTGGCTTTAATTGATCAACATTTATTCATTTGGGATTGTCGAATAGTTGCAATTGAAATTGGAAGCAGATAGCGTTGTTTAAAGATGAGACTGTTCTTGTTCAAGAGGCGTGTTATTTAAAGAGGCTTCAGTTGGCTGAAGCTGGAGAAGGGCCAGAAGATTTAAATTGGGTTTTTACGAGTGGTTTGGCAGAAAAGTTGGTCAATTATTTTAATGTTTACCTCTAGTGTCGAAATACGACCTTTAATGAAACACTTGGTGTACAGTTGTATAGCTGTATTGGCATGCCAAGGGTTGCAGTAGGTACATAATCAAATTGAACAGGTTTTATTTTCAAAATGAATTTCTATTGTCAAAATGAACTGGAATAAAGCCTTCACAATTCCATTATACTCCCTTTTTTGGTACTTTAATGAAACGACCTTTAATGAAACACTTGGTGTACAGTTGTATAGCTGTATTGGCATGCTAAGGGTTGCAGAAGGGACATAATCAAATTGAACAGGTTCTATTTTTAAAATATATTTTAATTGTCAAAATGAACTGGATTAAAGCCTTCACATTACCATTATACTCCTTTTTTTGGTACTTTATACGCTCTGTACTAGAATAGCAAGCAAATATTCTGTTAGCTATTCTGGTAAAGAGTTGATGAAATACCAAAAACAGAGTATAATGGTAATGTGAAGGCTTTATAACCAGTCCATTTTGGCAATAGAAATCCATTTTGAAAATAGAAGCTGTTATTTTGGTAATCTGAGATTACAAATATTATGGGATGGTAAACGTATGGAAAAGATCATGAAAATAGAGGAGTTTCGGATCTTTGGAAATGATGTCTCTATGTGATCTGGTTTTTAGACATTAAAAAAAAAAAAAGGGGAAATTTAATCAGGGGTTTTCCAACAAAAGAGGGGGATGGGGCCACAAGTTTTCTTACCTTGCTCTGCTACAAATTGTGATGAACCCTGCTTAAATTTACCAAGTGATTGGAACTGACTGATGAAGCAAACATGTTCAAGTAATTTTAAGCTTTATTCAATGAAATTTTCGCTATTTTGAAAACAGGACAAATGACTTTATCATAGAGTTGCTGAAGGTTTTAATGGAGAAAAGGTGTACTGTGCCAATAAGTGGCAGCCATGTAGAGATGTTGCTACAGGGGTGTGTGTGTGTGTGGGGGGGTCTCACCTCCAAACTGTACGCTAGTTGGAAAAATGAACATGACAGTTGGAAATTCAACCGTGCCTCTTCAGGCACATTCATGAAATAACCAGTTGGAAGCTGATGCCACTACACCCTAATCAGAAGACCCTAGCAATGTCCCTGCACCCATGTACCCATTGTGGGTACATGGAAAATGAAAAAAAATTGTCATCAAAAAAGATGTATATGGAAAAAGGAAGGGAAATGTCTCCCTTTCCACCTTAATCTCACCTATACCATTTACCCCTATTTTACCCTTTGATGATGGTTTTATTTCTCTCTCCCTATCTCACTCACTCAATTTCATCTGTGTTGCAATGCTCCACATCAGGAATACTCTTCTGGGGAAAACAAGAAAGTAAAAGCTTCTATCATGTCTGGGGTGAAAAGTGCTCAAATTTTAATACCAAACACTTGTAACAGTTGGGTCTAGCCACACATCGCTGAGGGTCAAAGGCCACAAACGACCAATCTCCTACAGAGATTAAGTTATTGTTGGGTGGTAAATAGGCTGGAACAAGGAGCTATGAATTGTAGACATCAGTGACATAAAATGATATCAATTTTTACATATATTTTTCTTAACACTTGGTAAATTTATGAGAGGGGGTGCTTGTTGTTGTAAACCATGTGGTATGTTTTATGGATGCTGGATGGCATTCCTGGGGAGAGGTTCAGTACTAGTTAGAATTTGATTTGTTTGAATTGGTGTCAAGGTGGAACAGCTTTAAAGATGATGAGAATGGAAAATGGAATTTATGGATTTCAGACACAAAGGTGAAGTTGGCAGGATGTGCATTAAAGGTACAAGGACAGACAGACTGAGTATTATCTTTAAAGAATAAGATCAGTGGTTATGCAAGTCCATCTTATATGAATGAGGATTTTTAAAGAAACAAAATGGTGAAGAAAGCATACAAAAATCTTATTCCCTTAAGGAGACGATTAAGTTTAAAGTTTGCTATCATTTGTGTAGATACGACTGACCACCAGTTGTGATGTCACAGCCTTAGATTCCTCCAAGTCGTTATGTATTCCATCATATTTTGTCCTGTGATTTTGTGGCTTAAAAACCATTGGATATGTCAGTAAAGTAGAAGAGCAAAATCTTGTGAGGGTAATTATAATTTACCACTTGAAGAAATTTTGAGGAAAAAAATTCAAATAGTAAAAAAATAAAATGATAATTTTTTTAAAATACATTAACAATTGTTATGAAGGTACCAATCTTCCATAGTTAGACTTACTACACTAGTCATTTCTACACAGATAAGACAACTTTAAACTTGCATATCTCCTTAACGGAATAAGATTTTGGAATACCTTCTTCACCATTGTGAATAATGAATAAGCTTACATCAAGCTTCCTGCAGGCTTGCAATGGCTTGCTACAGGGCAAGTTCAATATAGGTTTCCGTCATAGGTGTAGAAACAATTTCTTCATGGGGAGAGGGGGCAGCACAAAGATATGCTACAACACTAGTTCAATGGTAAAGAATTGACTTAGTTGGGGGAACCATCTAGGTCACTGCAACATTGCGGGCACATGCCTCCTTTTCCCCCTCCCCTGCTGTTCCTACATCTATGGTTTCTATAACAATTGAAGCCCATATAAACTGAAGTGAAGCTGAATACAAGCTTACCACAATTTAAACAAAAACTTTCACATGCTTACACAAGCTTCTTACATACCTTAAAATTACCTCAAACTCAAATATGAGTAAAATTGATGTATTTCTTCAATGTTATTGGTTTATCAAAACCTTGAAGAAGAAAAAATTGTTTATTTGATATATTAATAATTATTACTTTTCATTCTCATTACAGCTGCTCCAAGAGAACCTTTACACATAAGGGCAGATGTGGATGCCAAATCGTCTGTGGTTACGCTAACATGGTCACCCCCTAACCCCGGGAACAGTGGCGCCCATCTTGATGTCCTGTATTGGGTAGAATGTCCGGCATGTACTCGAGACACTGTGTATTCTCCTTCACAGTTTATGATTGAAGGCAGCAAGGCCATCATAAGTAACCTTGAATCCCATACAAAATATGAGTTTCGTGTCCACTCGTGGAACGCCATCTCGAATCAGAGCGGGGAGGACTACTATAGCACCGTGGAGGCAACCACTCTTTCAGCAGGTATGGTGTGTTTTTAAGCTTAGGAGATTCTTTAAGATTGGTGGGAGGGGGGTGAGAACTTATGACCCCAACCCCACCTCCAGTATTGTGCATGAAATTCAATGAGAGACATAAAGGATGAAACCTTATTTAGTGACCATTAGAGTCATAAAAGATGTCTTGTTTATAATAATATGTCTTGTATATAATATGTATATATAAATTAGTCATAAAAGATGTTTTGTGTGTATATATATATTTATATATATATATATATATATATATATATATATATATATATATATATATATATATATATATATATATATATATATATATATATATATAAAATATTATATATATATATATATATATATATGTATATAATATATATATATATATATATATATTTATATATATATATATATATATATATATATATATATATATGATATACATATATATATATATATATATATATATATATATATATATATATATATATATATGTATATATATATATATATTATATGTATATTTATTGAATATTCATAGTGTCATATTTATCTATTGATTTATTCAAACTTATCCAAATAATCTTTAAACAATTAATTGAGAGATACAATGAATATTCAAAGCCATTCAGGTCTGTTTTATATTCAATGCATAGAAAATATGTTACATTGGATATTTAAAATTCCATTTATATGTATTGAATATTCATATATGTCATATATATATGTATATATATATATATATATATATATATATATATATATATATATATATATATATAAATATATATTTATATATATATATATATATATATATATATATTTATATATATAAATGTATATATATATATATATAGATATATTTATATATATATATTATACATATATATATAATATATATATATATATATATATATATATATATATATATATATATATATATATATATATATATATATATATATATATATATATATATATATATATATATATATATATATATATAATATAGATATATTTATATATATATATATATATAAACATATTATTAGATCTTGCCAATAAGTTTCCACTTGTTCAAACAAAGAAAAATGAATTATTGAATGGTTAGCCAATAAGAGCTTGAATCTCCCCATTTGAAATTTTACCTAACTATGAATACAGATGAAAGAAAGAAAAAAAAACTGAAATGGATGAAGATTTACGACTGCAGCAAACCTTGCATGGGACTATGACGTGCCATTTTAGTGGAATTAGAGGTTTGGGAAAGGGGATAAAAAGCCAAGCTGTAAATCTTCCTTGTCTCGCTCTTGTCATCCCTATGGTCTAATGGTGTTTGCAGATGGTGCATGTTAACGTCTCTGCATCAGTAAGAGTGAAATTTGCATGGTGTGTTTATCTCCTCATTCAGTGGAGAAGGAATGTTTGGTGATAGGTAATGTTTAAAAAAAAAATGTATTTGTAAAGTTCACGTGGTGTAGTGGAATTTGACTTTTTGAGATACGGTTTGTAGATTGGTTTGGGTAGGAGAGTAAGCAGCATAGTATAGTAATAGGAAAAAGTGATTCAGCCGGAATGAAACACTTGTCTTATATTCTGTCTAAATGCAAATATGCAAAATTCACTCGGACCGCAGTTAACAGCCGCTGTGGACCTCAATCGCTCTGAGAAAAGATTGAAATATCCCTCTGATAAGAGTGTAGTTCACTCTGTTAGAATGGTCTTTAGTGAAAATCCACTCTTTTTTTTAGAGTGCATGTAGTTCACTCCCAATAGAGTGGTCATTCACTTAAGTGTTGTTTGTGTCAATTTGACATTTCCATATTTATATGAGCTCATCGTTTGCATAGGTTGTTTCAGGATAAAAACAGCATTAAAATAAAAAAATTTATAGCTACTACATTGATTATCATAACTCCATGAAAGAAATGACTAGATGAAGGATCTTTTAAATTGTACGAATAGTTTTATTAGTTTTTTCAGTATATTTGATATTTCAATTAAGAACTCGCATATATATTATGTGAATATTATAATTTACATAAACATAATAAAACTAAAATTATTTTTTCCCTAAAACAAAGAAATAAGAATTTTGGCAACAAATTTGTATGTAGGCATTTAAAAAAAAAAAAAAAGTTATCATCAACTCCTTATGGGTATTTGAAAGTTGCGGAAACGACCGTTTAAAGGATTAGTTCAGTAGTCAAGTATGTTTATCTTTATTTGAAAGAGGGCATTTAAAGGAAACCAAATGGTGAAGACAAAAAACATTCAAAAATCTTAATCTGTTAAGGAGATATTTAAGTGTAAAGTTTGGTATCATTTGTGTAGAAATGACTGAAATCAGACCAGTTGTGTGATGTCATAGCCTCAGATTCCTCAAAGTCTTTATGTATTCTATCATATTTTGTTCTGTGATTTTGTGGCTTAAACACCATGGTATATGTCATAAAGGTAGTATTAGTGAATCTAGGAAGGGTATGTATAATATACCACCTGAAGAAAGCTTGAGGAAAAATAATTTAAATAGTAAAAAAATGGGGAAAAAAAAAAAGTTTCTTTAAAATACTGAAAGAATTTGGGGAATCTGAGGCTGTGACATCACAACTAGTCTGATTTCAGTCGTTTCTACACAAATGATACCAAACTTAAAAACTTGAATACCTCTTTAACGGAATAAGATTTAGCAATGCTTTTTTTACCATTTTGTTTCTTTTGAAGTCTTCTTTCATATAAGATGGACATGCTTGACCACTGAACTAATCCTTTTAAAAATGGTGGCATACTAACAAAGAATTCTGAATTGACCCAGATGACAGACCATAGAGGGAAGTATCTGAGGGGCCAGTTATGCTCTAAGGATCAACCAATAATCAATATCTCAAAAAATCTTGACAATTGAATCTGACCGTGTCCTCTCCGAACTGCGGAGTTTGACATGAAAGAGATTTAATTAGACTGACAGCCTCTTATTGACAAAGAAGTACGTATTTGACATTAATTAACCATTTCACAGCAAGTGCAGAAAAAAGAAAGAAAAAAAGGCCTCTTGTTTTTCCCCGTGATTTATAGCGGTTTCGTACAAAGCCAGAAATTATCGACACTTAAGAGTATTTTTATCGCAGAAATAAGAGGCTACCATCACCATTCAATTTGTGTAAGATTCCATTTTAAGGTTGTCTTAAATATTTAGTTACTATTTTGTAAAGAGGATGGAAATTTGATTCTTGTATAAATCCATTTTTCTTTTTTTTAAATTGAATTGGATAACTGTAGATGATAGATGGACGGTTTACCACTTGCAATGATGCTTTTTTTTAAAGATTGATTTTAAACGGCGCCTCTTCTAACCTTTTGGAAGGTCTGGAGAAATTCAGAAGTCTTGTTTCTTACGAGTGGCATTTTAATTGGAGTGCAAGAGGGCAAAATTTTCTTGAAAAAGGAGACAGACAAATGGCATATCCTGCTCTTTTTGCATGTCAGGTTATGCATTATCTTTGTAAGAACCTTTGAGGGAATTTGTACTACTTTGCAAATAGATTGGTTGTCTTTATGGAATCAACACAATTAATACAAACAGAGGTTGCGTTATAATTTTTTGTCTGGCGTATTTCGTTACGACAAGGCCTTGATTTTCAGCGTATTTCGTAAATTTGCCGTCGTATGTACAGGGCACTGCGTAATGTACAGGGCACTGCATGCTATCGAAGCTTGCAAGTATTGTAAACACACATACTTCTCCTATGCTTTTAGAGCCCTCACTAACACCCAAAACCCTGTTTACAACCTCATTAGGTACCCCAATTTCTCCACCCTCTTTGATAGCATTAAAACCCTATTCCCTCTCTTCAGCTTACGCATTAAATCAGACCTCTTATATCTCGGCATCAACCCCGCCACTGTCGGTACCTTCTCCTGGCCCACTTTTCCTCCTTGGGCCACCCCCCTCCCTTCTGTCCACCTGGGCCTCTCCACTCATCACAAAACACAAACTTATCCTAACCTCTTCATCGATCTCCACAACCAAATCAAAGACCAACTCTCAAATTACACCTCCATTTATACTGATGGCTCCAAGGAAGGCAACAAGACAAGCTGCTGCTGCCGTCATCCAAGACATCACCCTCAGTAGCAGACTTCCCGACTACTCATCCATCTTTTCAGCCAAGGCTTAGGCCATTCTCCTTGCCCTCAACTTTATTGAGTACTCTCAGCTCAGCTACTTTGCCATTTTCTCCGACTCAAAGGCTGTTCTTACTCCTTACTTAATCTTAAATGGGATAACCGCACATCCCACCTCCTCCTCCGGAAACTCTTTTCTCCCACCCTCTGCAGGAAAAGTCTTCTTTTCTTCTGGACACCCAGCCATGTTGGCATTCCTGGCAATGACAGGGCTGATGCAGCCACTAAGCTTGCCCTTAACCTCCCCCCTACCCCTTTTCCCAAAAACCCTCTCTGACATCAAACCGCTTATCGCTTCCCTTGTTCGTGACCGCTGGCAAACCTCATGGAACTCCCAAATTGATAACAAACTCTATGTCATCCAGCCCACAATTCCGATCAAACCCACCATCAACAATCTATCTTGTATCGACAACGTTCATATTACCCGTCTTAGAATAGGTCACACCCACCTCACTCACTCACACCTCCTTATTGGCTCCCCCCAACCCCTCTGCAACAATTGCCATTGCACCCTTACAATCCATCACGTTCTCCTTGCTTGCCCCCTGTACAATTTTCCCAGAGCTTCCCTTGTTCCCCACAACTCAATTGCTGAGTTCTTGCAGAAAAATCCTCTGAATAAAATTATCTCCTTCCTTTATCATGCTTCCCTCTACAACCATATTTGATTCTCCTCTTCCACCCCTCTCTACTTTATTTTTGTTCAATCATGCACCTCCTCTCTCGATCATAGTTTCCTTTCCTTCCTACATCTAGAATGATTTGACCTCTCAGGCACAATTTGACCCTCATTGCCGTGGTGCCGTTAAGCCCTCATCAAACAAACAAACAAACACATACTTCTGTAGGCCTGCCTCACTAAAGTGAATGAAAATTGCGCTTAAAATACCAAAAACAATAAAAAATTGGACTATTATTAACACAAAAATATTAAGAAAAAGTTCTTACCCAATCCTTGTATAATGTTGATTGTTGAAATGAAATTTGTTTTAACAATCCAAAATGAAATAGAAAAAAAAAACTTTTGTTTATCGTATCTAAACTTTCATGATGTTTTGGTGAACTTTTACCAATTGTCAATGTTAATATACTATTGAAATCTCGAATACGCCCACTTCTTTACAGTATAGTAACTTGACTTGCAGATTGTGATCACTTCACAGATACATGATCAACACAATACAGGAGGAAAGTAGAATCCTAGCTAATAATAGCGCTGACAATTGACAGCCATGCATTCAAAACAACATCAAAACTTTCATGTACATGTACAGTGTATGTACATCATGTATAGGGCCTATGTACTGTGTTTATGTACAGTACTTGTAGTTGTACGGGCATGTTGAATCATATGGCCATTAGTCTCGTAAGTTGTGTCATTGTTCTTTTATTTATGAGTAAAAACTTTCAATCACATCAGAGAGGTAAGATGTTCATGATTAACATTTAAAACTCTGGCATAAAATTCCACATGCTATATCTAAATCTTACGATGCAGGTACAATATGTGTTGTAAGAAATTTCAGCCATAGCATAATATACGACAAATTTGTCATTAATGCGAACCTGAATTCAAAGAGAGAAAGGAAAACAAAAAATGCCATGTTGTAACTGGTTTTCATTCACAATTTCTCATGACGAATAAAAGCTAAAAGTGATGTTTAACCAGAGACGTGAAGCGGCGTTTGAGCTCTAATTTCCTATTTTTAGTTAAATTGTTTTGCTCTTCAAGATCGGGAGCAAAATTGGTTTAAACTTGATTTATCACAAGTAAAATGTGATGCAGGCACATTTCATGTTTGAACGAAATGTGGTTGAATTTTGGTTTATTTGTAGCTTTTTCTTCATTCATCATTTCTTCATGTGGCACATTTGACTCTGACTGTGGCGGTGCCGTTAAACATCAACAAACCAAACCTTCATTCATCTTTCATAGTAGTTCTTGAAATTTAGGTAGGATTGCTACCCTGGAGATTTGATCGGGTGCTTCTGAACTTCTCTTATTGCCAAATATCTGAATTCTGAAATTAATTTTCCAAAAAAATTAGGTTAATTATTTTGAAGAATCTGGCATATTCCGAAAAATTCCTAAAAAAATCCCCAAAATCAAAACTCTTTAGAAAACTGGTAAAAAAAAAAAGTCAGCCCCCTAAATAAGTTTGGGAAAAGATTTCAGAGGACTATTTTTTTTTTCTTTCCGGGTAGGGATAGTTCAGCTACCCCCTCCTCCCTCCCCCCTCCTCCCCTCCTTCCAAAGTAGAGATTAATCCCAGAAGAGAATGATTAGATACTCTCATTGGGTCCAGTGCAAATTTTTGTTCTTCCACAGAGGTGACCCCCCCTGGCTACGTCCCTGCAGTCACCACAATAAAGTTGTCAACAAAAGCTACGGTCACCATAATTCACCATCTCTGTTTTGTTTCAAAACTAGATTAATCAAGTTCTGGATGTCAAGTCCAGGACTTTACGACTTCCTAGCTATAATTGAAGAGCGATTAAATGACCACTGGCCAACAATATCTGCCAATTGATGGTGATGATGATGATCTTGTTCTTGGCAATACAGCAATTATCACGGCAATACAGTAATTACAGGGACACAGAATTTTCTAAGTTCATATTTAGAAAGTTTTTGATGGAGACTATTTAAGGAGCAGTTGCGTAACATTGATTTTCAAATTTCTTTTCCTGCATTCTTCTTTGAAATAGTCCCATCCAGCGTCAGAGAGGTGACCGTCATCAAAGAGAACTTGCCTGAAAACTCCATGACCTTACAATGGCGGGAACCTCTTTATCCAAACGGCAACATAACTGGATATGAAATTAGATACCGACCCAGTCGTGAGACGGAATCGGTTAACAAATTTCAGTATAAAGAAGCCCCGGAGAGGGAGAAATTGAGGGAGTACGAGTCAAAGGTTATACAGGGTTTAGAGCCAGGCGTGGAATACATATTCGAGGTGAGCTAATTACTACTTTTTGTAATTTCGTGATTTATTGCTACTTTGGTTTTTGAAACTTTTGTGGTTTGCTTACTGCTACAGAAAAGGAAATTTCACTGGGCGACCACAATCACCCCAGGGTAGCTTATGCGAGGTGCGATGAAACATGTAAATTTGAACACCAAAATGAAAGCGAGGTATTAAGTGTGACACAACATGCATACACTTTATTTCATATAATGTATGTTTAAAAAACCTTTTATTCTACGATTGTATGGGAGCAGCCATTTTGCTAAACCAAGGTGAAAATCTCGGTCTTCCAATGCATCAGAAGTTTGTTTACTGGTCAACCAAAATTTCTCACTGAGCGTTAGCAGTGGCGGCACTGGGATTTTGGTCATGGGGGCAAATGAGGGGAAAGTTGTCTCATGGGAGGGGTAAAAGCCTATAAATTGGGCAAAATATGTCACTTAACAAAACGTTCTGGAGGGCAAGTGGGGGACAAAGTGATCATATTGGAGGGCAAATCCCCCTCTCTCACCCCACCCACATGCCTCTTAGTAGCCCACTCCGAAATTTGGTGACTTGTTTGAGATTTGCCAGGAATATAAATAGTCTCACAATCTCAATTTGTTTATAAATCTTTTCAGCATTTAATCTTTGCAGCATTTATCAATCTTTGCAGCATTTATTAATCTTTGCAGCATTTATTAATCTTTGCAGCATTTATTAATATTTGCAGCATTTATTAATATTTGCAGCATTTATTAATATTTGCAGCATTTATTAATCTTTGCAGCATTTATTAATCTTTGCAGCATTTATTAAGCTTTGCAGCATTTATTAATCTTTGCAGCATTTATTAATCTTTGCAGCATTTATTAATCTTTGCAGCATTTATTAATCTTTGCAGCATTTAATCTACCTGATGCAAAAACTCCTGCATCATGTGTTCAGCATCTTTAAGGGTTAGGCTATGGACAGGTAGCATCAACTTGATGTTAAAGGAGCACTAGACTGAAAAGTGAGGGCATATTTTTAGGGGGTCACCCCCTCCCACCCCCGAAAACAAATCAAATGCTTATCTAGCATGCAATGGAATTGCAACTTTGCCTTCATGTCATCGGTGAGCTATAGATGCATGAAGTTTATTGATCTGTTGTGGATAATATATCTGTGAAAAGTGGAGAAAAAAAAAATAGGCTATTTAATAGAAGACAATAGGCTTTAAAAATAGCATCAAAAAAATTAATCAAATACAGTTTACAGCATTTTAAATTTTCACTCTTTATTATAATAAGTTATGCAAATTTTATTTCAATTGTGTGACATAGACACGGAAAAACCAATTAATTTCCTTATGTTTTCCTGTTAGTCAATCCTTCACCAACATTATTTGAATGGGAGAGGTTGCGTACAACAAAGAGGTTTCAAATTTCCATCATGTCCCCAATTATTTTTTTAGCAGGAGTGAGCATTCTGGGAAAATTCAGTAACTGAAATTTAGGACGAATTTCTTTACAGATTTTGAGCGGTCCTCTCTTTCACATATCCCAACTTGTACGCATACAAAATTATTGTAAATATTTTAAGCAATTTACAAAAATAAACATAATTTAAGAATTATAGGAATTTAGGAATTTTACCTTTAAGTACAAAAAAAAGTAAAAGGTTATTTATCGGTAAAATAATTCTTATAACTTGCGATGTTATGAACGGATCCTTTACATAAATGTATACAGTGTAACATGACCAAGGCCTTGATGTAGGTAGTGGAATTTGTAACTAGTCTCCAACTACAGTCGTTTTTTGTAACTATGATATCCACCTCGGCAATCAATATATTAGTGGTAAAAAGAAATTTATAAAGTGACTTTCAATTTGGTGAATGCTGAACTAATGAACATCTTACAGAGGCTATAGGTCATGTTTGTTGACAAATTGTGTTCCAAAAAGGAAACGCATGAGAGAAATTCTCTACCAAAATTCTGAAATTCCTACCAAAAGATCTTTGCACCGTAATAACATTTTCCTTCTTCTACACATACATTGCTGCAAGCCTAAACAGAAAACTCTCTAACGACTGACGTAACATACACAGAAACTTACGCTAGAAAAATTTCTCCCTCCCAAGTGACTCGGAAAGATTTTTGCATGCTACATTAACTGCTAGAAATCAATATTCTTTTAAAATTCTACCCACATTTGCAGTACACCTTGTGTTCTTTCTTTGTGGAATGATGTTCCGACCGCATAAATTACAAGTCAGTTAGATTACTAGCTGTAATTTTCTCTTCCGTTATATTCGAAAAGTGTTGCACATTTAGTAGCTGATATAGATGTTTTTGGTATTTACAACTAAAGGCTTTTAAGTTGGTTTTTGATTTGATTGGGGAAGAATTTAGTTAAGTATAATCAAAGTTAAAAAGCAAACATTGAAGAAGAAAAAATTGATTTTTTTAAATTTATTTTTATTTAAAGATTCTCCAGTTTGAGTGAAGTCAGTTTTTTAAGGAAAATTAGGAAGGGCAAAATGATATTCTTAAGTGCATTTGTGTAAAACTGACCTTCAAAATTTCTGTGATTTAGCCTAATTGACACAATTTGTACGGAAGACGTACATCCAATTTTGATTTGTGATGGCTGGCTACAGAAGAATAATTGGAGTAAAATTGTATTAAAATAAAACTGAACTCTTCATGGCTCTGTGCGTAAAATGTACTCTTTTTTTTTGTCATAGTTGAGTTTGAGGTATGTACTAAGTAGGAGTCAAGAGTAAGATACGTTTGGACACCATTATTAATGACGTGTTGTAGGTTAAAGGGACAATCTCATGTCAAAGTATATCGTAGTGATCATCCATACATTGCAGAAGCAGTCCTTACTGACTTCACTAATTTGTTGCCAGATAGCTCTAGTCACTGTAAAAAATACAGAAAAATTTGCAATAAAATTAATATGATAATAATTAGCATAAATATATTCCAAGAGTATGTTCATATATTGAATCAAAGATCTGGTAGGAATTTAAAAGGTACAAAATCAACGTAGACAAACAATTTTATTTCATTTATTTTTGTTTTTTTGAACATCATACAAGTATTTGTTTTGTGCACTGTATTTATTGTTACTCCGATATTTTAGCTCCTGTAATGCTCTTTGGGCAAGCAGAGGTAGCACTGACCTAATTGCTTTAATTCCATTAAAATAGGTTAAAAAATATTATAGATAAATATATTACTCTTGAAATTCAATGTAAACATACACAAAAAACAAAAACAAAAGCATGAGGAATTGAAAGAAAGTACTAAGTAAAATGAACAATAGATCTACTGCTATTTCCCAGTTCAGAAAAAGATTTGAAAGTGTATTTTTCATGTAGTTATCAAAATCATTGTTTTATTTCTTACTTTGATGTGTGTTTTGTTTATTACTCTGATATGTTTTATAGAGATCTTATTGGTTTTTATATGTCACTCTGATGTGTTTTTAATCATTCTTATGTGTTTAATATATTATTACTCTTGTGTTTTACTTATGAGTCTTGTTTCATTTATTAATCTTATATATTTTATTTATTACTCTGATGTGTTTGATTTTGTTACGTAGAGAAATATCAGATTTAGTTGCACATTTGCTTCTTTTATGCGATTAGATACAAACATGATGTTTGACATATCTTACATGAAGCAATATCTTTCTTTATGAGAAATGGTCCATCAATCATTGTTAACGAACACATCACCTCAGGCATATAATACACAACTATTTATCACCAATTTTCCAACAAACAAAAATTCTCCTGCTTAGACACTTAACACAGATGAGTGATTTCAATCACAAAAATACCCTGATTAATTAGCACTGGCTTGCTGTAATCTTATACACACAAATAATCTTGGGCTACTTGGCTGTGGTGTGCATGGGAATGGCAGATAAGCAATCATTGTTTGTGGAAACACAATACACTGAACAGGAAGTCAGGTTGGTAATTGTCATACCCATGTTTTCAGGATTAACTCAAATGTCGGGTGCGGGTAGGCTTAAAGAGAAACTTTTCGGAATGTTCTTAGAATCTCAGCGGAGCCGAGAAACTTTTTGGCATGTATGTAGAATCTCAGCAGAGCCATCCCATATTCTCCTTTTTTTTTTATTTCCAGAGGCGAGAAACTTTTCGGCATGTACTTATAATCTCTGCAGAGCCATCCCATATTCTCCTTTTTTTATTTCCGTCTTCAATTTGCTATAATCGGAAAGATTTCAACTTCTTCTTTAAGCTCTTAACACAGATTTTCTGCTGCATTTTGCCGTGATTATCATATTTACAACCTCTCTCGCTGCTGTTGTTGCCATAGCAACCCATTTCTTCCACCTATTAAGCCAATGAGGCAAAAACAATAACAACCTGGGAGAACTTCCAGTCAGGCAGAAACCAGACTTAAGTGCATTGACTCTTTTAGCGTGTGACTTTTTCAAAGAGATTGTGATTTTGACCACCTATGTAAAATGCTAAAATAATTGTTTTAGCCAGGGGTGTTTAATTGATTACAATTTTTAGATGTTTGGGCTATTTTTAGGATTTTTAGTGATGAGGAGAAGTATCATAGTAAAAATATTGACTATGATTACTAGGGTAATTTAATCTTTTGTTGATTTTTTTAATTGTGTTTTTGCAGGTGGCAGCGAAAAATGAAGATGGCCTTGGTGTTTATAGTTTACCAGTCATTATCACAACAAAAGGTATATAACACATTTTTGTTTAGTTTAAAACTATTCCATTGTTTTACATTATTATTTTTATATTATTTAATATACAGCATAATATTCTTCATTCAGCATAATATAGATATTATCCACTGGGAGTAGCCTTAAGTAGAGTGAGAAATTGTTAGCCGAAATAAATGTTGTTAATTGCAACTTGAGAGGGGGGGGGGGTGTTAATATCAATGAATGATTTCTTATTAATGGTATTCTGTAAATCATTTGTTGGACACTATATAACCCATAAAATAATCCTGTTCTTGGTTCTCGTTTAACCCAGGTGGTTCTCCAGAGAATCCTTTAGCTACGGCCATCATCGCTGGAGCAATTTCCGCCATTTTCATCATCGTCCTTCTCGTAGCGGCTGTCATCTTCTTGGTATTTTGGAGGAGGTTTGTTTTTTGTTGTAATCATTTGCTTTCTCTCTTCATATCATGGGGTCATATAATCATTACGTGTACAGATCCTATAGATTGTTGCAGAACGTACCATACCCGATCTGTGATATGAACAGATTGGGTGTACCATACTTGCCCCAGGCAAGTCTTATTACACAATAAGACTATTAGAGACTGCAGGAGCATGAGACGGGGATTGATTTGATGTTGTAGGTATAGCGTACCTGATCTGCATACCCGATCTGCGTACCCGATCAGCGTACCCGATCTGCATAACCCCGATCTGGGTAACCCGATCTGCGTACCCGATTTGCGTACCTGATCTGCGTTCCCGATCTGTGTATTCGATCTGCACATCTGATCAGCTTATGTAGCAGATCAGGAAGGCTATACAATAATTGATAGGATCTGTACACACAACATATATCCACATCTATATTATATTGTATATGACATATTACAAACCGATGCTTTGCATGTTGCCAAAGTAACCAAAGTCACATGTATCATAAAATACTGGTTATCCTTACGAATATGCATCATGGAGGGTTATTAATATTCATATTGTACATACTTTCTCATGAAAGCCATCTGTACCACATGACAAATATATTGCTATGGTAATCAGCTGTTTTTATGCTAATGGGAATATAAATCTTTCCTGTATTATTAAATTTGTCTGCAAAGAGCTCTCAAGTTTGTCTTTTGTGCTGATCAATATTCTGGGTTAGTGGTTGTTTCTGTCATATTTTTGCTGCAAAGTTTGTAAGGATGATTTTGGGATAGAAGCTAGTACATATATGTACAGGATTAAAGTATCAATTCTTATTAGACCCCTGTAGCTATTTTGTGGTGACCATAACTATTTGTGACCTCTTCTAGTCATTTAATGATTAGTTCAGTGGTCAACCAAGTTTATCTTATATGAAAGAGGATTTCAAAAGGAACAAAATAGTGAAGAAAGCATTGAAAAATCTTATTCTATCATATTTTGTGGCTTGAAAACCATTGGATACGTCTG
Organism: Chiridota heheva; assembly: GCA_020152595.1. Lineage (NCBI taxonomy): Eukaryota > Metazoa > Echinodermata > Holothuroidea > Apodida > Chiridotidae > Chiridota > Chiridota heheva. The sequence goes on from JAIGNY010000456.1 coordinate 787,134, forward strand.
GAAAGAGGTAAAACCTAATCTAGTAAGAGTAATTATAATTTGCAACCTGAAGAAAGTTTTGAGGGAAAATAATTCAAAAAGAAAAAAGAAACAAATTCTTTAAAATAAGAATGTGAGGATGAGAGCGCCAAACCTTTCACATTTTTTTTTACACAGGTGAGACAGAGCTTTAAACTTGAATATCTTCTTAACGGAATAAGATATTGAAGTAGTTTCTTCACCATTTTGTTTCTATTATTATCCTCTTTCATATCATAGATTAACTTGCTTGACCACTGAACTAATCCTTTAAAGAATAAATTCAGTGGTTAGGGATATGGTTTTGTTGTATGCTCCAGAAAATGTGGAAACAGTATGATGAAGACCATGTTCAAATCTCATTATCTTTGTGCACAATTTTATTCAAGTTTTAAATAAAAATTTGTGGCGTACCACAGCTAATTTCAAAAGCAAAATCTAGCGTGCAGAAGGAAGTTTAAGTCAATTAAATGACTTTCATCGATTTTCAATCAAAAGTTCACACAGTGGGTGTTTGGTGTAATTCCTGATAGTACAATATTTATACACCATTTAATTTGAAACAGAGATGTGTCTTCTCCAAATCGTACTTCTACCTTATTAAAGCATATTAAACAATGCCTAATAAATACAGTATGCTTCTTACTTCATGATAGAAAAGAATATTTATTAACAGAATCATGACCTTTTCATTCTTCCATAGTGGAATGGTCTATTTAGAACTATGGTCTGAAAACGTTTTATTCAGAACCCTCATTTGATTAATACCTATGAAAGTGTTACGAAGACCATAAGTACCCATGAAGAGGGCACCTCTTGAAAAATGACAAAAAAGCCATACGTAGAAAAGAGATACCCCTCAATTAGTTTTAAGTTATTCTCTGTAAAACTCCCTGTTCCGAAGTGATTTTGTTAATGTTGATGTGGTATAGTCAGAAGGTATCACACATGAATGTCCCCCCCCCCCCCCCCTCTTAGCAGCATTTGATTGTACATTAATCTCTTAAAGAAGATTTCAGTCAGCTTTATGTTCTGATTGACTGTGATGCAAACTGTTGCAATGATCCAGATGGGGTTAAGCGATGATGAATTCTACTAGAATTTTTTTTACGGTGCTAGGCTGAGAAATTCTTGTTTCAGAGCCTCAATTTAAGGAGCTTCGAGAGAGGTCAAACTCCATTTTAGGGTACAGTAAGTGGTAGAAATGATTTCTTTTATTTCACGTAGAGATTTCCATAAAGGCAACTGAAAAGGCAGGACAAAAGATTTTGTTCACAACTTATCTGGCTTAATATATCCCTTTGGGTGTCCAGAATCTATTTTCTGCTGGAGAGTTGTGTTTCATCCTTGAGATAAACAATGCTGAATAGCCCCTAAAGCTAGAAGTATATACTTAAGTTGAACAATCCCCTTGAAATAGTCATCTACACAGCATGTAAAGCGGGGGTTGCAGAGATGAGGGAACATGGGGAAGGTGTATCACCCCTTTTGTTGAAAAGGTTAAAAAGTGCCCTATAGGAGATCTGACTCATCTTTAATATTGAAAAATGTTCCCCTTTAAAAATAAAGATAAAATAAAGTCAATCAGAGGGTACCCCGGTCTATTCTGTGCCCCTGCATTCATGCTTCTTTCACTACCCCTGATCAGAAAATATTTTCTCCCAAGTTTGAAGAATAATATCAGTAGCTATGTCTCAAATAATTATGTTTTGTTTTCTTTTTGTAAACTCTGTAATACATCAAGCGTCATTTTCTATCAGTGAAATTCATTTAAATGTTTATGAACATCTTGTCTTGTACGCATGAATGTAACCCAATTGAACAGTGGGTCATGACTATTCAGTACTCATTACTAATGATGTAACCCATAGCAAAAATTCATCATTCTAACCTAGAAAATCATCATAGACATATAGTTTCCAAGTACTAAAACATTTCCCATTTATCGTTTTGTTTTATATCGTATTCAGGTTTCTTTTATTCGTTCGATATTTTTTATCATTTCATTCTCAGATAAAATTTGAATAAATAAATTTCTATTACGGTTTAAAGTTTAATTCATCCAAGACCCCCCCCACTGGGGTACATTGTAATACAACTTTAGTACATGTTAAAAAACAACCGTAGTAGAGAAAATGAGCTAAATCATGAATGTTGATATACTTTATTCTAATAAAACAAGAAATGTATAATGGATAGATATAAACAAAATTCTAAAAAATATAAAATATTTACATATTTACAAGAGTGGTAGAGATAAAGGATGGACAGATAGGAATTACGTAATGGAATTCTTTGAATTGTGGTTGAGGAGGGTGACAGAGGGTGGCTTGGGTGACAGGGTGGCTTGGGTGACAGAGGGTGGCTTGGGTGACAGAGGGTGGCTTGGGTGACAGAGGGTGGCTTGGGTGACAGAGGGTGACAGAGGGTGGCTTGGGTGACAGAGGGTGGTTTGGGTGACAGAGGGTGGCTTGGGTGACAGAGGGTGGCTTGGGTGACAGAGGGTGGCTTGGGTGACAGAGGGTGGCTTGGGTGACAGAGGGTGGCTTGGGTGACAGAGGGTGGCTTGGGTGACAGAGGGTGGCTTGGGTGACAGAGGGTGGCTTGGGTGACAGAGGGTGGCTTGGGAAAGGAAGATGACAAGGTACGGGCATCGGAAGGAAGGGTCGAAGGAGGTCATAGCTAAAATTGCAAGAACCTTTCCGGCCATGTAGAATACCTATAACATAAAGTAGGCCTGGGCTACTTGCAAAATGTTTGCTAATGGGAGATTATACCCTTTTTGTTATTTGTACTTTTAGGTATAAGTTAGTGGGGTAGCCAGACCTGTGAATTTAAGGGAGGGAACTAAATTTTTTAGGGGCAGCCTGGCAGGGTCAAATTCTAAGGGGGAGAAGTATCTTCAATCATACACCCTTAGAAAAAAGGGTTATAGAGAAGAGACGGTTACAAATTCGGGACAAACTAGAACCCTTTTTACTAAGTAACTCTTAGCAATAATCCTTGAAGAGCCCGAGAAGGTTCTAATTAGAGGACAAACTAGAACCCTTTTTACTAAGTAACTCTGAGCAATAATCCTTGAAGAACCCAAGAAGGTTCCAATTAGAGGACAAACTAGAACCCTTTTTACTAAGGGTTTAGTCCATGGTTATGAGTTATTGCATGTAACTATGCCATAGCTTAGAGCATAAATCAGTATCACCTTAAGCAACATATTATAACTTTATTAAGGGGCATCTTTCTTTAAAACCCATTCATTTTTAAAATATTCATCCAAGTATCTTTATGCACTTGTCAATTGTGTGACTCACCTCTACACCCCCGGACAAGGTGATTCATTATACCAAAGTGGGTGGACAAAACATGTACTTAGGTGACCGACGATTTTTTGTGAAATGACTTACCCCAAATCAGTCACCTCTGTACAAAGTCAATGGGTCTGAAGGAAATTGACCCACCCCAGATTCACTCTGGTAACTGACAATTTGGTACAATGATGCACATGTGCGTCACTATTTCATATGTCAATGACTCACCTTTGACTGACATTGACGGGGGAAGTAGGGGTGAGTCATACAACCGACAAGTGCATTATGGTGACAGCATTCCAGTTTTACGAATTATATCTCAATCTCTTAATTGATTTTGCCACACATTTTCTCTCATAGATTTTCTATTTTTTATGTCTTACATTTTCTCCGTAGCTAAAAGGATAGAAATTGTACTTGTGATATTGTGTCTATGTTTATTGACGTTTGGAGTGTTGGAAGATGGGTTTACTGATGTGCATTCAGTTTGGTTTTGCCGTTTAATTATTTCCCCCTTATTTGTTTGTTGTTGTTTTTTTGTTTTTTTGTTAGCATGGTGTGTTTTCTCTCAGTTATGCCCAACCCTTTTTCTTTTGTCTAATTTTAGAAAGTCGCTCAGGGAATTGAAGCGTAGCTTGGAGGGTAAAGCAACCTCTCTGAGCCCTCCTCCAACGTTTAATAGGTAAACAAGCAAATTACCTTCATACCAGGAAACAGTACTTTCACTGTAACATCTCACCCATACCTCACTGGTATATAATCTGTTCAAACCAATATCGAGCACTTTTATGGAGAAGTTTGATCAAAACTGGTTTAATAAAAAATTTATAAAAAAAATCAGGTTTTGGTGGAGGGAACCTAATAGGTCTTCTTTTTCTTATATAACTAGAAGATTCACTTTTTAATGAAAAGGAAATGTGTATTTTTCCTAGTATTTAAAGTCTTTTAAGTTTTAGTGGTCTTCAAAACATATCTTGTTTTTGAGATCTTATTTATAACCTTCTTACCTATGACATGGTAATTACCTTCATGTGAAAAAGCTGTAGGCCTAAAGAACAGAGATGCAGTGGTGTATCTTTTAGGAAGCTTTGCTGATTTGTCTAAATTTCGATACCCAAAATGACAACAGACACTCTAACGTGTGTTGATGACCTTTGACCATGCTTTTAAGCTCCTTGTCTGCCTTTTAAAAACTGAATGTACCCAACAATTTTCCCCAAATTTCTAGCTTTCTCGGTAATGGGGGAGTGGGAAACATATCTGTCCGTCCCACCCCCTCCCCCCCTCTCCCTTCCATCTTGAATGTTAATGACCTTTCTTACTTTCAAATGAGTATAAATTATTTCTTTTTGTTTGAAAGCAAAAAGTTGATGAAAATGACAAAAGAAATTGATAATAAATAAAAGGGCGATACTCAATATTTCTTTGGGATCAATTTACTTGAAATGTTGAAGTCTCACAAGCCCCTGTCATACTTAAAGAAAAAAGGTTATTTGAGAACTTAAGTTGGAAAATTGATTTTAAAAGAGTTTACACTAAGATTACAGTGGCGAATGAAAAAAAATAGAAAATAGTAATAAATGCAAATGTTTAATCTGAGGTCATAAGAAAACAAACTTCAAATAAGACGAAGTAAAGAAATCAAAACTGTTTCTTTAAAAACTTTAGTATAAAAAAATAAGTCTCTGTCATGTGATAAGTCACATGATTTATCAAACCTACCTTCTAGTTTGTCTGCATATTTGTGAAATAGTTTAATATAGTTTTAGAAAGTTTTTGTTGGTAGTTTGGTTTTATATTGTTTATATTTTACTTTTTACTTTTATTTTATTTTTGTCTTTTGCATGAGACCTGATTTAATCCCCAAAAATTCAATTCTTTAAAAAAATTATATGCATGTTGATAAACATCATAGTTTAGATAGTAGTTGAAATAGTTTTGTATACACCTAATTTGCATGTAAGATATTATTATACAATATTTCCGTAGTTATAGATTTTCAGAGGAACTATTTTTTCTTGTGGTGGAGGTTAATTCTTATTTTTCAAAACAAAAGGGGAAAATGAATTAATCGTTAAAAATCACCACATAACATTTCTCTCCTTCCACTCTCTGTATTTTTTTCTTTCTTAATGTCTCTCTCCAACTTCCATAACTCATTCTCGATTTCCGACAAGAAGGAAGATGAGTCGTCAGCTGTACTATAAGATCGCCACCACTCTCCCTAGGTAACTCACATTTCTTCATAATCAATCAAGAGACAAAAAGGGTTCATTGAGGGTTGCGATTTACATAAGATTTACGTCTTGTGGAATTCTTTTTGAATCTGCAAAACTGGTCCTGTCTTGATCAATTATGAAAATTAGCTTTGGTCTACGTATACGGCTGTTGCTTTATAAAAAAAATGTACGTCATTATTTGAAATTGAAATAAAAATGATATGGTATTATGGTGTTTAAGAACATTACGAGTCTCCCCTAAGATTTATTAATCAAAGGTAGAACAAATTATTAGAAGATGAAAAAAAATTAGCCATCACAGAAAACTTAATAGATAGCTTTAAAAACAATTCCTCTCAATTTATGTCAATTTTGCCACCACACAGTTTCCATTTTCAATATATATTCTAGCAAAAGAATGTATTTACAAAAAATGGGTTCTCATCAAAATTTATATTTTCAAAACCGATAAATAGTGTAGATCGTAACAAATATGTGTTCAGACTGATGTGTTTCCCACAAAATGGTGTCGTTTTGCAATTTTTGTTCTCGCAAAATTATGTTCTTGCAAAAGTTGTATCCACGCAAAGTTTTGTCCCCCTGCAAAAGTGTGTACCGTGCAAAAATTGAATTTGCAAAATTGTTTTCACGCAAGTGTCTCATCACAAAAGTGTGTATTTACAAAAGTGTGTTCTCACGAAAGTGTGCATTTACAAAAGTGTGTTCTCACAAAACTGTGTGCTTCCAATAGTGTGTCTTCACAATATTGTGTCCTCACAAGGTAGTGTGTAAGATTATTCTCACACAGCAGGCATTAAATGCAGTCAGACCAGCCGTAATTGCTAGTTCTTTATTGCAACCCTCATAAAATCCTACTCTTTGTCTTAATGTCATTTTCATTGGTATAAATAACACAACGTAAAGTAGATTGACGTAGAGATTCACACCATGTAGAATTTTTGCACGTGCACTTGTCACGCTACACATGCACCTTTTCACCAACCAGTTCACATTAAAATTTGTTGTCTTAATGTTGTTTTTAAATGTTGTGTTAATGTGTTGAAGAATGCTGCCATTTTTCGTTGTCATGACAACCTCGTCAGGCTATTTTACAGGTGTTTATTTTTAATGGCAAATAGATTTTCTTTTCTTTTTTTTCATTGGATTATTTAAAAAAAAAAATCCTTTCAGTTTTTATCCAGGCACCTTTTGTTTTTTTCCTTTTTGTTTTATAATTTGTATCAGGAATCATTTAATAGAACGATGATAAATCTTTTTTTTTTGTTTCCGCAGGAATATTATCTCAACAAAACGTTTCTTTCTTTTAATGTTTCGAATCCAATATAGCTGTTTTATGTTTTTATTATAGTATTACTAATGTTTTGATGAGGGAAATTTGAAATAAATCATGTAATTAAATTGTAAATTTCCGGAATAAATCATTTGATTGATTTGTATATATGTGCAGACAGAGTCGTAGTGTTGTAAAGAGAAAAAATAGAGTATTGATATTCATGTTGTCAGCATAACTTGCTGCTGGAGGTTACATTATATGATTATTAATTGTTGCCTAGTTTATTAAGATCTGTGAATGACAGAAGATGAGCAACAATAATAGTATTGTTTAGTGTACAGGTGAGAAATAGGATTTGCATAAAGTACTAGAAAAGTGTGCCTACCATGATGTCACACAAATTTGCATATTTAGACCCAAAACTTGATCATTTTGGTCATTTTGTGATTTCACATGATTTTTAAACATTGTTCCTAGTGCTGCTTAATTGCAAATACAAAAAAACATTTAAAGGAATATTCCCATTGATTTTCATGTTTTCATATATGATAGAGAAAAATTTGAGAAACAAAGTGGTGATTAAACTATGTTAATATCTTATTCCTTTTAGAAGTTACAAAATTCTAAAGTTTTTTTGAATTTGGACAAAAGTGACTGATTGGCAACATCTGTGATGTCATTGAGACAATTTCAACACAACGTCTTTTGTATTTCTTTAAAACTGATTTGGATTTTTTTCTCATTGAAAATGTGATGTACACCCAAGAAAAAAATTCTTGTGAATTATACAGTCCACCCTGTCTCAATAATGAACCAAAAATGTTGTTCGATAATGTAAAAAAAGTGTGATTAAATTTATAAGAAATACATAAGAACTGTGCTGGAATTGCCTTGATGACATCACCAAGCTGGAAGGACATATACTGTATGAGGTGTTTTTAAGAACATTTTTCTACTATTTAAATTGTTATAACTTCTACACATTTTCTCTATCACATATGAAAAAATGAATATCCATGAGAATATTCCTTTAAAAAGTTAATTTCCCCCTCAAATCATTATTCTTGTCAATTATATATGTGACACCCTTTTGTAGCAGACTAATCATGCAACACATGACATTTAACTTCTCGGAAAACTTCCTGCATGCAGCGAGTCCTAATTACAAAATTACAACTGGAGATTAATTGCGGTATTAGAAAGCTTTGCCAATCAGTCAATTTAACATTTTAACATTGAATCAATAAAATGGGATGTAACCCATTATTTGATCACCTTCCAAGGTTTTCATGTTGTAAATTGCATTTTGAGTTACGTAAGAAATTGTCTAATTTGGTACATGGAGCTATTAAGTAGCTCCATGATTGGTATATCATTGGAGATTGTATCATCATCACCTATCCCTATTTGTTATGCCATTGTGTTGTGATAAGGTCAATATTTTCCTGGGGGCATGTTCCTGTGGGAACATGCCCCCTTACTTTCTAGCAGATTTAAAAAAAATATACATAAGGTTTTGAAAAACATTGTCCCCCTACTTTGTGGAGGGAAAATATGGAGGAGAATTACTGCAGTGGTTGTGTTTCTGATTTGGGCCCTTTCTTTGATTATAGTGTGAAAAAATGCTGAAATTATGGATAGGAGTGCATGAAGGATTAGTTCAGTGGTCAAGCAAGTTTATCTTATAAAAGAGGACTTTAACAGAAACAAAATGGTGAAGAAAGCATCCAAAAATCTTATTCTTTTAAGGAGATATTCAAGTTTAAAGTTCTTACTGATCTGTCTGTGTAGAAATAAGTGGTGTAGTAAGTCTACTATGGAAGGTTGGTGTCCTCATCCTCACATTCTAAACCATTGTTAATGTATTCTGAAGAAAATTCAATTAAAGTTTGAATTATTTTCCCTGGAACTTTCTGCAGGCGATAAATTATACTCACCCTTAACTAGATTCTGTTTCACGTCTTTCCTGACATCTAAGGGTTTTTAAGTCAAAAGATTGCAGGACAAAATGTGATGAATACATAAAGACTTGGAGGAATCTGAGGCTATGACATCACAACTAGTCTGATTTCAGTTGTTTCTGCACAAATGATGCCAAACTTTAAACTTAAATATCTGCTTAATGCAATAAGATTTTGAATGCTTTCTTTACCATTTTGTTTCTTTTAAAGTCCTCTTTCATATACATGTAAGATGGACATGCTTGACCACTGAACTAATCCTGTAACATATCCAATGTGTAATTGCAAAAACCTTGTTGGAGGGATGCAGTGACTGCCTCCCCCCCCCAAAAAAAAAAAAAAAAATATATATAAATCTGTCTGTTATTCAAATTTTCACATCAACAGCCAAAACAGTCACATCGATAATTCTTTGTTTCATTTTTTATTTTATTTTTATTTTTTTACGTCAAAACAATTAAAATGGTACCTTCCCAACTAAGCGTCGGACATATTTTCAATTTATTTGCTCGGCAGATTAAAAAATATTACTGTGCAATGTTATACCAAACTCATCATTAATTCTTGTCCTTGACAAAGATGCTAATTTGCAGTCAGACATGTCAGTGATATACAGTTTTGTTATTCACAAAATGTTTCAACTTTTCTTTTCGGATAAAGTTACCCTTATATCTTGATCGGGGATTCTTGGGGCATAGCAAACATGATTTATTCCTTGATTAGAGTGTTGTTTACTGTAATAAATTTCATTTGGAAACAAAACTGCAAGATTGATTTCCTTTTGTTACTTATCTCTTTACAAATGACGGAGACACGTAGTCTAACACCATATATCTTAATGTTTATAATGCGTCTTCCATGTAAAACAGTGCCCCTCTGATACTATTGTATGGGGAGGGAAAGGGGTATTAAAGCATAAATACTTGTTCAAAATATGCCTCGGAATTTTATTTTTCTGCAACATAATAATTTTTTATACAAAAAATAACCTTAAAGGTTTAGTTCAGAGAGATTAAGGAGATATTCAAATTTGAATCTCTGTCTTTTCCGTGTAGACATGACTGGTGTAGTAAGTCCACTATGTAAGGTTGCATCCTCATCCTCACATTCTTAATAATTGTTAATGTATTTTAAATAAAGTTTATTTAATGTTTTTACTGTTTAAATTATATTTCCTCAAACTTTTTTCAGGTCGTATATTATAAACACTCTTACTAGATTCAGTTTTACTACTTTGCTAATATATGCCATGGTTTTGCTTCTGATGTGATAGCATCAGGAACCTATGCAGTCATGATGGCATATGTGTGTGTGTGGGTGTGTGTGTGTTTGTGTTTGATGCCCAGCTCGTAAACATGATATCTCAAAAACAATACACCGGATTCATGTTATATGGGGTACACAGATAGCCCATGGTCCGTACATGTACCCTATTGTTTTTTATGGTGATGTCATGCATATTAATGAGTAGGCGGGGTGTGTACAAGACAGCTGCTGCCTTCATCCAAGACATCACCCTCAGTAGTAGGTTGCCCAACTACTTGTCCATCTTCTCGGCCGAGGCCAAGGCCATCCTCCTCGCCCTCAACTTTATTGAGTACTCCCTGCTTAGCCACTTTGCCATCTTATCCAACTCCAAAGCTATCCTTACTTCTTTACTCAATCTTAAATAGGATACTCCCACCCCCTCCATAAACTACCCCCCCCCCCTTACCCCTCACAGGAAAAGTATTCTTTTCTTCTGGATACCCAGCCATGTTTGCATCCCTGGCAATGACAGAGCTAATGCAGCCACTTAGCTTGCCCTCAAACTACCCTCTTTCCCCAAACCCTTTCTGATATCAAACCGCTTATCGCTTCCTTTGTTCCTGACCGCTGGCAAACCTAATAATACAATTGATAACAAACTCCACGTCATCCAGTCCACCAATCAAACCCACCATCCACAACCTCTCTCGCGTCGACAATGTTCACATTACCTGCCTTCCACCGATCAAACCCACCATCCACAACCTCTCCCGTATCGACAACGTTCACATTACCTGCCTTAGAATAGGTCACACCCACCTCACTCACTCCTGCCTCCTTATTGGCTCCCCCACCCCTCTGCAACAATTGCCATTGCACCCTTACAGTCCTCCAGGTCCTCCTTGCTTGCCCCCTGTACAACCTTCCCAGAGCTTCCCTTGCTCCTCACAACTCAATAGGCCAAGCTCTTCCAGAAAAACCCTCCAGATAAAATGATCTCCTTCCTTCATCATGCTTCCCTCTACAACGGTATTTAGTCCTCTCCCACACCCTCTCTCTACTTTTTTTCTTCTTTCATTCATGCACTTCCTCTCTCGATTCCAGCTTTAAGTTCCCATGTTTCTCTCAATCTCCCCCTGTTTTCTTTTCTTCCTACCTCTGGAATGATCTAACCTCTGAGGCACAAATTAACCCTCGCTGTCGTGGAGCCGTTAAGCCCTCACCAAACAAACAAACATTTCATTAATATGCATAATGGGTGGGGATTTATCTGATTTTGTTAAAAAGAGCTTATAAACACGGTTTCTGAAGAATGATAAACTGGATTCATGTCATATGTGGTACACAGATAGCCCATAGTCGCAGATGTGCCCTATTGTTTCTGGTGGCGACGTCACACCTATTATGAGTAGGCGGGGCTTAATAATAAAATCTTTAAATGCTCATATTTTAAGAACCGCATGTCTGTTTTGTTTCATAGTTGGTGTCATTATGATGTTAGCTAGTGTGTATATGTTCATGGTACCAAAATAATGATTCATGCATCGATAAGCATAGTGGGCGGGGCTTAACATGATTTTGTTGAAAAGAGATTGTAAACACAGTATCTCAAAAACAATACATGCGATTTAATTCATATGTGGTACATAGATGACCCATGGTCTGCTGATATGCCCTATTGTTGTTGCTGGTGAGTCATGCATATTAATGAATAGGCGGGGCTAAATGTAAAAATCTTGAATTGCTTATATTTTAAGTATCGCATTGTTTGTTTTATTTCACATTTGGTATAAATGTGATGTTAGCTAAGTGTGTTGATATGCAATGACATGACTTGTAATACAAAACTTGCAAATCAATCAGCATATGAAAAAAAGCATCTGAACCACAAACCCTTTTGGCTATGGTTTAGCCACAAAATTACAGAACAAACTATGATAGAATACATCAAGACTGAGGATTCTGAGGCTATGACATCACAACTACTCTGATCTTGGTGATAACATACATTTTTTTTTTGAGTTGTGGCTGAACAAAGCTTTGGATACAGAAAGTGATATATTGCCCAACATTCAGGGAGGTTTTAGAGCCTACCCCTGACCCCCAATTAATCACTTTCGTTTGATACATACAAATTATGTGATATAAGTTTGAAATGACAGCTCCAAATCTTTCTATTATTAGTTGAATTTCTTTCAAAAAAAATTATGTAATTAGTTTAATTTCTTTCAAAATGATTTTATTATTATTTGAAATATTTTCAAAATCTTTCTATTATTAGTTGAATTTCTTTCAAAATATTCCTATTATTAGTTGAATTTGTTTCAAAATATTTCTATTATTAGTTGAATTTCTTTCAAAATATTTTTTATTAGTTGAATTTCTTTCAAAATATTCTATTATTAGTTGAATTTCTTTTAAAATATTTTTTATCACTAGTTGAATTTCTTTCACAATATTTTATTATTAGTTAAATTTCTTTCAAAATATTTATATTATTAGTTGAATTTGTTTCAAAATATTTCTATTATTACTTGAATTTCTTTCAAAATATTTATATCATTAGTTGAATTTCTTTCATCAATTTTAGTCATTGAAATTGATAATAATGTTTGGTACAATTATATGGAGGGATATGGCATTGATCAAATTAGCTGGTCATAAAATGCATTATTATTTGTATATGACACGTATATGCAATTCAATGAATGACAGCACAAACTGTATTCTCTTTGCACAAGCTTCAAATTAATGCAATACAACAGATCTAAAATCTTGCAATATACCAAAAGGCACGTACTGCACATGTTGTACTTAATGGCACTTGATCACTTCCAGTGCATCATTATACAGGTGCATTATATAACAGCATTACTCTATAGCTTGCAATGCACTTAAATAATGTTGCATTGCACATATTTCCACTAAAATGCACTTGATAGATTTGCAATACAGTGTGCATATTATATCTTAGCAATACACATAAGCATCATTAATATATGCAATAGGATTGCAATACACCATATACCATTGCAACTTAATCAATATCACTGCAATATTCTTATTATCATTGCAATGCCTATTTTAAAATAGCATTGCTATACACAAAATAGCAGTTTAAATTTACTTATAAGATAATTTGCAATACACTACCAATTTGCAATACACAATGCCAATTTGCAATACACAATACACTGGCTATATATATTTTATGCTGTTAAAGAGTCAGTAGCACTTTAATACACCAACCAATTACTATTGTAATACCCAAGATATAAATTGCAGTTCACTAAGTAGAAATAACTTTTGCAATACACTTCTCAGGCCCGTAGCCAGGAAATTTAAAAGGGGGATTCGTTTTTTATTTAAAAGGGCACAAAATCTTGAAATTTCGGATGCTTATTATTTCTTTAGATTTCAAAAGGGCACTTTCTTAACAAAAGGGGGTTCATTCCCTTGGACAATCTCCTCTCCCTCCCCCTGGCTATGGGCCTGCTTCTACAAAACATATTTCAATCTGGTAGCTCAGTTTTGGGAGGAAAAAAATGCAAAAATTAAGAGGGTAAAATACTTTTTCTCTCTATAGCAGATCAAAAACGGCTACATTAGGCCTATGTAATGTAGCACACATTTTATCTGTATTGTAGTTCACTTTTATTCATATGCCAGGGAAGGCACACGTAAGTCACAATGACTTGTTTTCAAGGGGGAACCCGATGAATTTGCCAGGATGGAAAGTGGATGAAAACCGGGTTAACACCCTGCTCTTTTCAAAAAGTGTTCAGAGAACCACGCAGGGGGTGAAAATCCTACCAGCAGGACCGATAGCTTTACGTCCCTTCCTAGGAACGGTGAGCGCCACCCAACCATTGGCCACTTTTCACAAAGGTCGGGTGGGGGTGAAAGTGTGATGCAGTAGACAGACCTCTGCGCTTGATGTCAGTGTATATCATTCTGCATATCTGTAGAAAAATTGCTGATTAAATCGCCGGTTGACTCAAACCTGGGACTGGGAACTCCAGCATCTCAGTCGTATGCTCAGCTGACTGAGCTACCTGCCTCCCTATATTAATTTCTTCTATGTGCAATACAAATTTATTTTGTATATTGTAATGCTTATTGGTGTATTGCAATGTTGGACTTGAACCTGGTACTGGGACCTCCAGCATCTTAGTATTTCATTGAAATACATAAATTTCGGAGTGATAATTCAGTAACACTTCTTTAGACACCAGATATCATTGCGATACACCAATGAGCATTACAATACACCAATAAGCATTACAATACACCAATAAGCATAACAATACACCAGTAAGCATTACAATACACCAATAAGCATAACAATACACCAATAAGCATTACAATATACCAATAAGCATTACAATATACCAATAAGCATTACAATATACCAATAAGCATTACAATACATCAATAAGCATTACAATACACCAATAAGCATTGTAATACACCAATAAGCATTACAATACACCAATGAGCATTACAATACACCAATGAGCATTACAATACACCAATGAGCATTACAATACACCAATGAGCATTACAATACACCAGTAAGCATTATAATACACCAATGAGCATTACAATATACCAATTCATTACAATACACCAATGAGCATTACAATACACCAATTAGCATTACAATACACCAATGAGCATACAATACACCAATGAGCATTACAATACACCAATGAGCATTACAATACACCAATTAGCATTACAATACACCAATGAGCATTACAATACACCAATGAGCATTACAATACACCAATTAGCATTACAATACACAATGAGCAACAATACAGCATTACAATACACCAATGAGCATTACAATTAAGCATTATAATACACCAAATACACCAATGTAAGCATTATAATACAATACATTACAATTTACCAATGAGAGCATTACAATACACCAATGAGCATTACAATACACCAATGAGCATTACAATACACCAATAAGCATTACAATACACCAATAAGCATTACAATACACCAATGAGCATTACAATACACCAATGAGCATTACAATACACAAATTGAATTTGCATTGCACATAAAAAAAAAATGAACAATTTGCTGAAATAACCAACAAGACTCTTTTCAATATAAAATCTATCTTTAAGAGTGCTATTTGTCAGGACATTGTTAGAACAGGTATTTGTTTGGTTGGTTTACCAATTAGGTTTATTGGGAGTATTTACGTCAAGACGCCCACGACCGTTTTATTAACCAATCGTGGAGCACTGGTATGGTCTCCAGGAATCAAACCCGAGACGCTAAATTAGAAAGCTGAAGCTTTACCACACTGCCACGAAGGTCTTGTCTTGGAAGTTACACCTAATACAGTATAAGTAGCCTGTGAAAGGACTCTTTTCCTGAGAAACATTTTTGAGTGTTATGTTTTCACTCCGTGCGAAGCTTCTCAAAGAGTTTGAGCAGGATTACACCTGTATTCATTTCAGTATGGTCATGTGCATGATCATATGTGCATGATCATATGTGCATGATCATATGTGCATGATCATATGCAGACTGAGATCTTGCTCTCACTTGATTGCCAGCTCACGATCAGATCCCCTGCAGTGGATCAGATCCCTGCAGTGGATCAGATCCCTGCAGTGGATCAGATATCCCCTGCAGTGGATCAGATATCCCCTGCAGTGGATCAGATATCCCCTGCAGTGGATCAGATATCCCCTGCAGTGGATCAGATCCACTGCAGTGGATCAGATCCCCTGCAGTGAATCAGATCCACTGCAGTGGATCTGACTGCAGGCTTGCACTCAAGTGAGAACACTTAATTTTAGTTAAGATTTTTTTGTGTTCTTTATTAAATAAGGTCATTGGCAGGGAATTATGATCCTGAGAACACGTTCTGAGTAAGCTACCTTGGTCCGGAATGGTTTCCCTATGACGCTATATGATACATAGTGTTTCATGCTCCCAGTGAGACTATCCTTAATCTCTTAAACAAATATTTTAGCAACCTTTCTAGCGATAATTCTGCAGAATGTTTTACCAACTTCCCCAGAGATGGGCTGCCAGAAAACCAGTCTACAAGACTCATTTCAGAGAAAACTAACAAAACTTACAAAAACATATCATTGGTTGATAATTGTCTGTGACAAAATTGATGAAATGTGAGATGTTCTGTACCCAGAACTGACAAATGTGAGTCACTTAGCGTAAGGTTAGTTCGATAATTTTTCCTGTTCCGATCCTCAGCCCCCGAATCCCATGAAGATTAGAACAGATGTCAAAAGTGCTGAGTCATCAGATTTGAATCATTTTTATATCTCTCAATTTCCAGAATAGATTTGTGTATTACAAAGATTATGAAGAAATGTACACTGATGGAGATTTATACAAAATTGTACAACTACAGAAAAAAGTACAAATTTTTATTTTTTATTTTTTAGTGTTTATGATAGGCCCAAGTCGAATGACAGATTTTTAAACAACTTCTGTAGGTATTAGTGAAGCAAAAAGTGGTCTAAAAACCCCACAAGTAGCACATAACAAAAAATATCAAAGTTCTAGAAAATAAAATGTCTTAAAACTTCGCACGAAATTTCTACTGGTTGGGATTGTCATTATGAAATTAAATATTGTCCATTCTGGAATGGAATTGTACTCCAAAATGTACAGATACTACTATGGAAATAACCTTGCCAAAATTCTCCCCCCCCCCCCTTCCTCATCCCTTACCTTTATGTGATTTCATCCCCTCTACTCAATTTGCCATTCACAACACCAGTTGTTATTAAGGCTAACTTCCCAAATTAAGTACAAAAAGTCTTACTAAAAAGTAGCAAACATTATCTTACATACATTCAGACTGCAAAAGTTTTACCAACTTTGAGACAGCAGTAGATCTTGCTTAAAATCAGATATGGTTTTTCAGCTCCACAACCCAATTCAGAATTCCTCGTCAATAATGCTAATTTACCCAGATTTGTAGAAGAGTAGGCTGAGTTTATTAAGTTACTCTCCAGTAAATCCTGCTTCGATAACATCTCGGTGTCTCGAGGGATGGTTTAAACTCTGCAAGTATGTCTTGATTGTCTTGTAATTTGAAGGCGAGATTGGATCGGCTAGTTAGAATAAGAAAGCGGGTTGGAGAGGAGAGGTACTTTGTTGTGTATTTGAAAAGGTGAATTGCAGATGATTTTTAGAAAGATGCAAATTTAAAAAAAATTCTGGGGAATTACTGTCGATTGTAGGATTAATTGATGGTAAAAAATAGTGTTTTTGATGTATATGACTTTTATATAAATCTATCGCATTACTTTTATTTGGGGATGTTAAAGAAATGCAAATTTTTAATTTTGCATTAAGTGCAAGTTTCAATACTATCGAGTAGAATTTGAAAAATAATTTTAAGCTTGTGGACTCGATTGGTTTCTTTCAAATTATTTAGAAATTCTCAAAAATATGGTCAATGGTTGATTTTGCAAGAAAGGTTCAAAAAAGTTTTAAAAGGTTTAGAAAGGTTCAAAATTCGGTCATCAATCATACATTTCAGCAAATTTATTTTGAAAGATGCAATGTCTAATTTAAATTGTTCCCCCCCCCCCCAAAAAATGCATTGTACATCTGTACAACATACACCATTATCTTTGTGTCTAATTTCACCAGCACCCATCCCTAGTCCTATCCATGTTCCACCCCCATTCAAACCACACTCCCTCCAAGCCCCTCCCACATCCAATCTCCTATTACTCTCTCCTCATGGTTCTTTCTCCGACGCTACTTACATTTATGGAACAAAACAATTCCTTATTAATCTTTCCCTTTTAAATACGATTGATAGGAGTGGCTGGAGCATGCAGTGAATGCATTTAATCCCATGCTTATTGGTCCCCTGTTAGTTTTAGCCCCACCCATTTTCTGCAACCATGGTGATGCTGATGCATTGGTTTGAATGACCTGCAGTTAAAAGCAGATGAAGATAGTTTGGTTTCTTTGCCCCTCCCCTAACACTTACCATTGCTGTAACACACTGTACACACTCTTACCATGAATATACTTACCCTTATTACTTATAGCCCCACCCATTTTCTGCAACCATCACCCTCCCTATTGATGCTGATGGTTGGGTTTGAATGAACTGCAATTAGAAGTAGATGAAGATAGTTTGCTTTCCTTCCCCCTACCCTAACACTTACCCTCCCCTCTAACACTTACCATTGCTGTAACACACTGAACACACCCTTACCATGGCCATACCTACCCTTTCCTGTGGATTCAACATTCCATAGTTATGAGTAGTATCTTGCATAATTATGGGTATGATAAAACTGCATTTTAGTTATACAAGACTCAGAGAGAGAGAAATCTTACGACCAATTAGTTTGTCATCATGTAAAGTTATCAGACAACATTTAACTTTATGTCATTCCAAGAAGGTAATCATCAAGCAAGTTATTTCACACATACATGTATTTGTGACAAATTCATGATTTTTTTGAAACTAAAATGGTATATTTCTGAGATATTATTTCTCATAACTCCATCCTTTTTTGTTTTTACAGGAATAAAGAGATCCCCACTTTGGAAGATGGCACGTTGGTTTACTCAAATGGAATTAATGGAGAGAGTAAGTATCGGGTCTCAGGTGCAAACATAGCCAGGATTTTATGGGGGAGGGGGAGCAAAGGGGCACTTTCCCCCTAATTTTTCTCTCAGAAGTTGTATCTTTTGTATGGTAATTATTTGCATCTTAGCATGATTTTGTGGTTTTGCCGCCCCCCCCTCCCACTTTTGACATATGCCCCCACTTTCAGTAGGCAAATCCCACCCATGGGCACAGGGCTATGTAATTGAACTTCCTGGAGTACACGAGGGTGTATAAGGGGATGGTGAGGTTCCAGGGGTGTAGCCAGCCTTTTGATTTGGGAAGGGGGTTCTAGAAAGGAAAAAAATGCTGATAGTTTATTTTTATTTTCAAAATTGTGCAAAATATTAGCAGTTTCTTTCAGGTGGTTTAATTTTACTGAAGAGCAAAAAAAAAAGAAGAAGGTTATTGACTGACAAATTTGGAAAATATTAGCAAAATATCTGGACCTTTTTACTTTTTGGGAGCTCTTGAGGGAGGGGTAGGGGGGGGGGGTTCCGAACAACATGGTGGACCTCCCATGGAGAACTTCCCAATATTTTGTTCAGTGTGCAAAAAATGTCAGTCCCAAAATGCTGAAGATGCGCCCCGAATTGTGTATGATTTTTAATTCGTAATACGTTCAAGAAAAATATGAGATCCCGTTGGCGCATGCTCAGATAGTTCGTTCACTTATGCTAAGTCTCTACAGTCATTTACACTTTCTCTCTATGCTGTTGAATCTTTACATTTCAATAATAACAACATGTTGTTTTGTCCAACATCCTAGTAAGTTATTGAAATTTTGATTACCACCTTTCCTCTCATTATTTATTTTGAGAGAAGGATGGCAAGTGATGGGGTAGAAAGGGGGCATAAGGGGAGAGGGGCTTAAAACACTTCGCCAAAATATTGCGCATATTGTTTTTCTTGAGTTCAAATCAACCGTGCAATTGCTAATGAATATTTATTATTCATTCATTTTTTGACAAAACCTGTGTTTAAAAAAAAAAAAAAAAAAAAAAAATGTGGCTTCAAAATGCCCATAAATTAACAAAAGAAATGCCCTCACTTTTCGACTGATGAAAAATGGTTTGAATGTAATCAGCAGACTTTGGACCCACCACTCTTTGAATGCGCCCCTTCATCCCCCCCATACTGGTGGCTTATGCTTAAAACTCTTGTACAGTGTCGCCGTCAGGGGTTCGATATTGTCGGGGGCACAAACCTTTCTGGTATAGGGTCAAGGGGTTCTGCCTTAGGGCCCCTTGTGGGGTCCAGGTGCAAAGCCCCGGTGGGGGTCAGGGAACGAAGCCCCCGGGGAAACCTCACATTTTTCAAGTTTTAGATGCTCTAAAAAGACTCTAAATGTTGGCAATATACAGGTTTTTTAAGTACCAAATTTGCACCTCTATCAATATTCGTTACGAATAATATAGCAGCATATAATTTTACAATGATACAGACTATCTCCCCCTTCCCCCTTCATATCAAATAAGGTTAGAAATAGCCAATTTGGACAAAATAAATGTTTTGAATTTTGGACATTCCCCCCATGCCCCCCTTGTCAGCACCACTGGTCATGTAATGTTTTCAATCAGATTTCGAGTATTTCTCCAACTCACTTCTGTTCATAGCCATCATTAATTAGAAATTAAGAGGAAAAAATAAATATTGAGAAAAAAAAGTTGCATTTTTTTTTTTTTTAAATTAAATTGATATTAAAATTAAAGAATTCGGAAATTTGTTTCAATTTCTAGGCTCCTGTCAAATTAATTATTTTTCACCGTGAATGGAAATGAAATACAGGTATATTAATTAATATATGTTCTATTCATTTTTTCTCTCCAAACAGCTGTAATTTTACCTCATATTGGGAAAATCAGGACGTACGTTGATCCCTCGACATACGAAAACCCAGACGAAGCAGTGAAGGAGTTTGCATCGGAGATTGATCACAGCTGTATTCGAATCTTGGATGTCATTGGTGGAGGTGAGCGTGTGTTGATATTTAAAAATTAATGTTCTGTTTTGTTGTGAAATATGTATTTTTATATGAGATAATTCTTTATTTTATGAGGGAGGATGGAGAAATGGAACAAAATTTTGATTTGTGTAGAATGACAGACATCACTAAGAGTGACATATAGAGGGATTTCATCACATGACTATTAACTTAACTGGGAGCCATTTTGTAGGGAAGAGCTTTGTGCGTTGAGTATTTCATGCATCTGATCTTTACACAGCTCAGTCACATCACTGTAAAAGAAACAGATTTACACGCTAGCACGCGCTGGTGATGAAAACACGCACTGGGCATGTAAAACACGTGCTGGGCATATAAACACGCGCTGGTTAAAATAAACCGGCCAGATGAATTAATTTTTAAATATAAAATGTTATTTTAAAGAAAATATTGCCCTCTAAGTATTTCAAGTAACCTTAATCAGTAGATTCTAAACACGTCTATTAGTTGGTACAACCAACGCCACAGCAAAAATACCGGCATACTACTTACAAAAGTAATCTTATATAACAACATGCAAACATATGTAAGTGTACAGCAGAAGGACAGTTTTCCCTACAAAATGGCGATGTAAACAAAGTCATGTGACCTCCTGACGTTAGCTAAAACATCCTTATTGGTTTAAGATTGAAACAATGGAAAACAGACTTGTTGTGACATCACATACTAACATTCCTCAAAATTCTGTACGTATTTCATTAAAATTTAATTTTGCTATTGGTATAATAAGATTTCATACAGTGATTTAAATTTCTGATGGGTAGTATATCCCTTCAACTCCATTGCTAAGCTCTTCCGCAAAAACTCCACTAGAAGAAATCATCTCCTTCCTACACCATACCTGCTACTATATCTAACTTATCTTGTCCTTACGTTCTCCAGACTTATACCTACCTACTACCCTCTACCCAACTCCTCCATTCTCTTTTCATCTCTGACATCTAATCTCTCTGGCACACTTTGACCATCGTTGCCTTGGTGCAGATAAGTCTCAGCAAACAAACATACAATCAAACAAACAAATGAACAAACAATCGAACAAATGAACAAACAAACAATCGATCAAACAAACAAATGAACAAACATACAATCAAACAAACAAACAGACAATCGAACAAACAAACAAACGAACACACAAACAAACAAACAAACGAACAAACAAACAAACGAACAAACAATCAAATGAACAAACTAACAAGCAAGAAAACAAACATTTATTCATGTTCTTTGGGAATGTAAGGAATTGCTTAAATCCTTTTCTAGTTTTCACATCAAGATGCATTTATCCAAATATTTGTGCAACATCCCTCCCTAGCCATAATCATGCTAATTATTAGGTGCTAAACATTTCTCTGGGTGCCTTAATAAATAATATGACACATTTCTAGTCATTTGTTGTTTAAATTGGCACAAATATTTGAGACAAACTTATAAGAGAGAGTTTCGCTTCATATGGACGTGGAAAAATATATTGTGAAGAGCAATTTTGCCTTTTTACTCAAGTACTGCATATATTTATTCAACTATTGTAGGTGGAGCATGGCTTCTTCATTATTTTTCTGCTTCATAAAGTACAATGTCCAACATCCACACATGATATCCACACATACGTTTATAGAAGCGTGCCCTAGTTTCACTCATTAAGCTTCAAAAGAATAATGTGATGGCCCTCAAGTGTGAACTGTATTCCCTATTGTGGTTTCTTCATGAATATTTTCAATAACTGGGACATGATTTCAAAAGTCATTTGTCAAAATATGTATTTTTTTTCTTCTTTAAATGGAGGTTTTTGATGTGTGGTGGTGTTTTTGATATTGCTGAGTTTGATATAATTGCTGGTATTCCATTTTGTTATTTATGTACATTTGATGTAGATTTTGGGAAGATGAGTGTATATGTTACAATTCTACAGGTTGCTTATTGTGAATGTTTTTTAGTATTGAGCGAATGTGTCACTTGGATCTTCACTCGCATTCCAAGAAATATGAAAAGAAAATCAGCACAACGATTACTAAAATTAGACTGCGGGTTAGAAATGTTGCCACTCATGGTAATGTTTTGTTAGAATATTGAAATATTGACAAGAATTAAAACAAAAATGAATGGTAATGACACACGAAGATGAAACTAGATTTATTATAAACGCCATAATGTATACTTCTGTAGAACAAATATTTTTGATAATTTATTAACTATAAAAGGTATAATTTGTAGATTATAGAAATGATAGTTTGTTAATTATAGAAGTGTTAATATATTAATTATAGAACTGTTTTCTTGATTGTTGAAGTGATAATTATTAACTATAGTTTGTTACTTGTAGATGCAATAATATATTATTTATAGAACTAATATTTTCTTGATTGTAGGGGTGATAATTTATGATATTAAAAACAAGTTGATAAGTCACTTGTGGGAGGGGGTGGTACTCACAATTTTTGTAGCACTTGTACCACGTTGATTTTTTTTTTTTTTTAATACTGCCTGGGGGAGGCAGTCAGTGCTCACAATTTTTGTAGGACTGCCACATTCAATTAAGATTTTTTTGTTTGTTTTATACTTTCCTAGCTTACTCAAAAAATTGAGAAGATATATATACATCACAATGAATTTATTTAAGTAGTATAGCTCATAAAAACAGAAAACTGATAGTCGAAGTGGGGGTAGTGGGGTCCTTAGCAGGGTCATAGTTGGCTAAAACTATATAGGGGTGTTAGAATACGAGCAAAGATATCCTATCTGAAGGGTCCATTTGCTCACTTTAGGTGTGTTAGCGGAGGAAGATAATTGCATGCACTAATCTTGAAGGGGAGGGGGTTGCCATCCCTTTGCTTTATATAGTCTGGCCTTGTCAACCCAGGTGCTTAAATTAGTAACTTATTTGTGCCACCACATCATTGCTTTTTTTTTTTCCATTACGACTATGTATACGTTTATGTGTAATCATGCAAGTTATATAAGAATGAAGTGTCATCGTTGTGCTTTATGCCGTGCAGCTCTCAAATAGATATGAAATGCTCTTACCCTTTGAAATGGTTCAGCACTGTGGCATTTCATACAAATCTTATCCAACATCCAGGAGAAAGAATCAAATTAAAGTAAATGTCACTGGGTTTTTGTACCTTAGGCTATGCAAGTTGGTTTTGATCATAACTGATTACGGAAGTCGTCAAAAGTCAAAAGATGCTGTACAGCTAAATGAGCTTAGAATAACCTACAGAAATGTTTCGTTACTAAGCTTGTTTTCTCTGCAAATGTTATTATCATGAAAAATTTCTTCTTGTATCTGTCTACTTGAATTTCTACAAGCAGATCTTGCTAGCTTGTAAAAAGTATGGAAATTTTCCATTGGGTTTGGCAACCACCTTTGGCAGCCCCCCTGGAGTTGAGGCAAAGCCAATTTCTCGGGCAAATAACTGGAAAAAGTCAGGCAATTCGGTCTCAAGACAGGAAGAAAAAAGTGTTGTTTTTAGGGAAAATGAAGTTGTCAAAGTCTGAACACAGGATCTATTTACTTTTTTTCTCGGGCAATTCAAGATTTCTCTGGCAACCCCCCCCCCCCCCTACCTCCTCGAAAATGGGATTTATATAACAAATAAATAACCTCCTCAGTTTACCATATGCCTAAGATTTCTTTTTTCTTTTTTCTCAGGCAATACAGGTTTTCTCGGGCAAAAATGGCATATCCCCCCTCCCCCCCCCTCCCCGAAATTGTTTTCCCATACGCCTATGCAAACACCTAGATTAGAGTTATTACATTAAAGGTGCACTAGACTTAAAAGTGAGGGCGCAACTTTCCAGAGACTTACAAATATTCAGCACAGTTTGTGACCCTCATGGAGAGCTACAAAACTTCCCTAACACCAACATTTATTATACCAAGTAGTTATGAGAGCTTCTGAACAATAAATTTGTATCACTTTAAGGGGCAAAACGGGTCGAGGAATATTTGAACAATGCACCAATAGGAAGCTTTCACTTCTAGGTCTAGTCAACCTTTAAGACATACTTTCTAAATAAAAACAAAATTATTTAAGATATATGCAAATATCTTTGATATTTAGGAGATTTGCTATAGGAATAGGCTTATGAATGATTTGCTGAAAAATGGTGAGAAATGGAGCCACTAAAATCTGATGTCTGACAACATTGAATGAACAATTTGATGCTTAGGGGAAGTTTTTGCGCAATTAAAGAATTTCTAGAGAAATATCGAGTTCTGCTGGAAAGGGAAAATGTTACTGAATGGTGTAAATGCAGCTAGTTGAAGAATAATAGAATTAAGAGGTATTACAGGCATAAGCGAGATATGCTTACCGAACGTGGTCCGGAAGGAGGGGGGGGGGGAACCTAAAATTTAAAAAGAAATCCATACAAACAATAAAAATGAAAAAAAAAAGTGGGAAAAACTCCCCTCCCACTCTTAACCCATCCCCACCCCCTCCTGCTCTTAACCCATCCCCACCCCCTCCTGCTCTTAATCCATCCCCACCCCTTCCCCCCACCCCCTTCCCCAACCCCGCTCTTAACCCATCCCCAAATCCTTCATGTGATTACAGGAAATATGGTAAGGGATTTATATTGTAAGTTAATTGACAGTAAAGAGCCACTATTTTTTTTCTTCCCTTTTTATCTGAATACAGGTGAATTTGGAGATGTGTGCAGTGGTCTAATGCTCATGCCAGATAAAACGACAAGAAATGTTGCCGTCAAGACGCTCAAGACCGGTGCGACTGACAAAGACCGATCAGACTTTTTAGCTGAGGCTTCCATCATGGGCCAGTTTGATGACCCGAACGTGATCAAATTACTGGGGGTGGTTACGAAGACAAGGCCAGCGATGATTGTTACAGAATTTATGGAAAATGGTTCACTTGACAAGTTTCTCAGGGTGAGCAGAATCATTTTTTTTGATATTTATTTTGTCTTTTTAGACATTAATTTTTTTTTTTTTTTTAATTGTTTTATTATTTAGTTTTTTATTAATTATTTAAAGGACATGGGGCACCTCAGAAATCCACACTTGGATAGGTACAGAAAGGACCACAGTGTATATATATCTCTTTAATTTTTAGGCTCCCCTGCTCCTCTCTGCCCTACATGCAACAATGATCTCTCGATGGGCATGTCCTCTTAACCTGTCCCATATACCTGAACTCCAGATCACACCTCTCCTCCTGCATCTCAATTTCCAATCTTTTCGAGAACAATCCTACCCCCAACTTCATCACCTTTCTCTGCAACAGCAATCTAATCCACCTGATCTAAAGCTCCCTTTCCTTCCCTTCTCTGTCTTATCTGCCTCATCTTCCTTATATTACCTTAACTTCTTTCCCTTATCCACCTTCTCTCCCCCTTCCCTCTATCCCACCTCTCTTTCCTCTCTGTCCTAACTCAAGCCTCTACTTTGTTTTTTTAACCCATGCACCTCCTCTCTTTATCCCAGCTTTCTGGCTTTTAGTTCTCGTGTTTCTCTCAGTCTCCACTGTTTTCTTTCCTTCCTACATCTGGAATGATCTAACCTCTGAGGCACAATTTGACCCTCGCTGTCGTGGTGCCGTTAAGCTTTCATCAAACATACAAAAAAACAGCCTCTTGGCACATTTGACTCTGACTGTCGCAGTGCCGTTAAACATAAACCAAACCAAACCTCTATTTTTTTTTTTGTAGTGTTGGAGATATTTCCATTCAAACTTTGAACAAACTTCATGATTAAAAACTCAAATCCAATCATCAGAAAAAAAGTGAGACAAAAATTGTGTTTTTGTTTGATTTAGATTCTGTAATGGGATGTAGCTTTGAAGTCTTGTGATGATTTAGATTCTGTAATGGGATGTAGCTTTGTAGTCTTGTGATGATTTAGATTCTGTTATGGGATGTAGCTTTGTAGTCTTGTGATGAATTTGTTGCAATGATTTATGAAAAGATTAAATAAGGTGGTTTTTAAGGAAATTTCAATAATTTGTCATCAAAATTGTGTTCCTCTTCATAGACCTTTTCAAACTTAGTTTTGTAGAATGTGATTTATTCAGAAGCCTACTTTGATTAATCAGCTGCTGGGGGAATTTTCCCTTTGTTTACCCAATCAATCAGCAGTTGCTGGAAGAACAATAATTGAAAGCAACAATGCGCGTACATGTTACATTCATGTATAACGTTTGAAAATAGCTTGTTTTTATACACTTGGTCCCATACAGTGCATGAATTGTGCAGACGAGCAAGAATACTCAGTTTGTTGATAAGATTTCCCCTGTATACCATTGGTTGAGTATGGACAGGTGAATTTTGGTCATGTGACATTATTTGAATTAGTTTTCCAGAAATTACAGATTTGGATTTGAAAAAGTGTATAGCTTTTAGTGAGTCTGAATTTATTTTTTACCCTTTCTTTCATCTTTTCATTCCAGGATAACGACGGTCGTTTCACGATAACTCAACTGCTAGGGATGATGAGGGGTATCTCGTCGGGTATGAGGTATCTATCTGAAATGAACTACGTCCATCGAGACCTGGCGGGCAGAAACATCTTAGTCAACGAGCACCTTGTGTGTAAGGTCGCGGACTTTGGTCTTTCAAGGCAGAAGGAGTTTGATGGTGCTTACGAAACGAAGGTCAGTAATTGGGTGGTACTTGTCAAGGGGGTGTTTCTAGGATGGGGAGGGGGAACATTTCTGCTCATAATGCATTCTGTAGCCTACTGTTGTAGATTGATCAAGGGGGTGGAGGGGGGTACCACCTTCTTCGTGATCATGTTCCCATCAAACATCGCTGCCCATCAGGCCCATTGCCAGGACCATTTCAATGGGAGGCACAAGCACTTCAAGAGGAGGCACTTGGGCAGATTTCCCTTTGGTGCCTGCCCTGTGCCCCATGATGGCTACGTCCTGCTGCCCGGTTTCCTGTATAACAGAAAAACTAACTGAAATTTAACTTAAGTTTCCTTCATGTATCATTATTCTCCAGTATTGCCTCCAGTTCTCAACTGGGAAGAAAGTGAAAGCCATCTGTGAGACAGTTTTCACCCCCTCTCCCCCCCCCTTCCTCCCCCTTTCCCCCCCTTCTCCCCCTTCCTTCTCCCCCCCCCCCCTCCTCCCCCTTCTTCCCCTCACACACTTGTCAAACTTTTTCACAAGTGACTTAAAAACATACTCCCAAATTCCTTTTTTTC
Source organism: Chiridota heheva (assembly GCA_020152595.1). Taxonomy (NCBI): domain Eukaryota; kingdom Metazoa; phylum Echinodermata; class Holothuroidea; order Apodida; family Chiridotidae; genus Chiridota; species Chiridota heheva. Next base: position 814,999 of record JAIGNY010000456.1, read on the forward strand.
TTTCAATTTGCAGGGTGGAAAAATCCCAATAAGATGGACAGCACCAGAAGCCATAGCATACAAGAAATTTACCTCAGCTAGCGACGTATGGAGTCTTGGAATCGTTATGTGGGAGATCATGTCGTACGGAGAGAGACCGTACTGGAACTGGCCGAATCAAGATGTAAGGCTTACATGTTTCTAATTATTTAGCTCAATTTCATGGGTTAATCTTTCAAGATGATTTTGTTGACTCAAAATCTATTAAAAAAAAAAAATTACCTGAAAGATATGCACTGTTGCTTGTAGGAGACATATGTAGCTCATGTGATAGAGCGCACGACTGAGATGCTGTCCCGGGCTTAAGCCTCGGTCAGGTTAACTCGATTTTTGCTCAGCTATGCAGACAGATATGCCGAACATCAAAGCGGAAGCATTTCGTCTGCAGTTCTTACTCCTTATTCAACTGTTGAGAGAAGTGACAATGGTTGAATGGTTCACACCGCTCTCGGAGGGGGGTTAAGCTGTCAGTCTCGACAGCAGGACAGTTGCCCCCTGCCTGGTTATCTGAACACTATACGAGAAGAGAGGCGTGAAAATGCTGTGTTTATTCATTCACTTCCTGTCCTGGCCCAGTTAAGTCTAAGTTCATGTTCGCCGATTCCTTGGCAGCTGGTGAACTTGATTGGAGGCGCTGTGGTCTTAATGGAATGGCGTGGTATAAAAGCCTATTGTCTGTATGTTTGAATTTAAGGTTGTAATTATAGGCATGTGTGTGTAAAAGTTGGTTACGTCAGCATGCTTTTTCAAATTTTACTTTCATTTGTTCATTTTATTTTCATTCCAGAACTTTATGCCAGCAAAGTAATTACAATTTTAATATAAAAAAACATGTACATCAAGTGAAAATATGTCTTGAAAATGAGATCATAATCGAAATTGGCTGATTGGCAACCAATATTACCAACAAATTGCAAGTTTTATTGACCTAAATTTCAATCGGAAAAAAAATATATCCCCTTTTTTCACTGTATTGAATAATAGTTATTACATTTGCAATTATTTCTAGGAATTTATTCATTTGAAAGGGAGTTTCAAAAGTTGCTTAAAAAGATTTTCAAATCTGAAGGAAAAAAATAATGATAATAAATCCTAATGTAAAGATTTTGTTTTGCATTGGGAATCATTTCCAGACAATTATTCCTTGACAGGAAGTTTTTAGTTTATTTTATTTTTTTAAAGAAGAATATTTAGACTGAAAAAGGGGTGATCAAACCCTTCACTGCCTACTGTAATATAAAATACAATTGAAGCTTCAGGCAGTCATGTTTAAAAATGTTCAAATAATTTTCCATTCATTACATATTTAATGTAAATTTCACAGGTTTGTCATTAAGAATTAAAACTCCTAATCATGAAGAAGTTCTAAAATGTTACTTCAAACCCTTTTTCTGAAAGTTGGTTGCGTGATTACATTATTCATCACAATAAGCGCCCAGGGTAGGGCCCTTGCGAAAACACAAATGTACCACTTTCCACTACCTAGTTTTCTTTCTAATAAGTGATCATGCCCAGGGCTGCCGTCATCCAATGCAGGCCTGGGAAAGTAATTATTGTGCATGGGCCTTTTTTGATAAGCCATAGTTGATTAATAATACTAATAAATAATGATAATAATAATAATAATAATAAATAATGATAATGATAATGATAATTATAATCATATAATAATAATGATGATAATCATATAATAATAATAATATTATTAATAATATTAATAAAAATAATAATAATAATGATAATAATATTTTCAATAATTGTAATAATAATATTATTAATAATAATAATAATGATAATACATTTATATAGCGCAAAAATCTGCAAGCATTTTAATACGCTTCACAATAAGATAAAAATAAACAAAGGCAATACGAAAAAAGTTCATTTTTAACTTAGATTTAAATAAACTAAGATTGTTAGCTGAACGAATAGAGGCAGGCAGTTCATTTCAAATGGCTGGACCTGCATAATAAAAGCCACGGTCACCTAATGTTTTACACTTAGTTCTGGGGACAAAAAGAAAGGAAGAATCATTAAAGCGTAACGAATACCTATTGCTGTAAATGGGGCGAATGTGATCAGGATTTAAAAACATAAACAAGAAGTTTAAATTGAATAGGAAATTCAACTGGAAGCCAGTGAAGGGAACTAAGAAGGACATTTAAGGGGGTATCGTAGCAATTAACAACTAATTTGGCAGCATTATTCTGTATGCGTTGGAGCCTTTTAATGAGATAATTTGGAATATTGTGAAATAAACTGGTACAGTAATGTAAATGGCTATGAATGAATGCATGAACTAATGTATGCATGGGTGTCTGTGATATATGTTTCCTGATGTTTTTTTGAGATTATATAAGTAGTAATTCCCAGTCTTGCAAATTTTCTTGATATGTTCTTTCATTTTACACAACTATTTAAAGCAATGAAAGATCCAGGGTACAAACGGTAGATCCGATCCACTGTACGTTTACAATTTTAAAAAGCAAAGCAAAACAAAAAACACAAATTAAAACAGCATTTTTGTTGATGTTGGGATATTTTAACGGGAAAGAAAATTAATTTAAAATGTTCATTCTTTCGCTTGTAATTCCAGGTAATCAAAGCTGTCGAGAAAGGTTATCGTCTACCGCCCCCTATGGACTGTCCCGAAGCTATCCACCAGCTAATGTTAGACTGCTGGCAACGAGAGAGGAATCACCGTCCCACCTTCGCAACAATAGTCTCCACGCTAGATAGATTAATTAGGAATCCCAATGCTCTCAGGTGCCTCGCCAAAAATGGGTAAGTGGATCGGAAACATTTGTTCTAGAGAGTTAAGAAAATATACAGAAAATGCAATGGTGGCTGTAATAGATTTTAATCGTAATCAAAACCTTATTTAAGATTTTAAAGTTCTGGATCATTTGCATAGAAACTGAAATCAGACCAGTTGTGATGCCATATCCTTAGATTCTTCAGTTTTAATTATTCTATCATATATTTTACTGCACTTTTATGGCTTAAATCCATTGGCTCAAAAAAATAGACAAATTAAATCTAGTAAGGGTAATGACTGGTATAATTTACCATTGAGGGAAAATAATTTCAATACTACAAAAATTAAATCAATTTTCTTTTAGATGCATTAAGAAGGTGAGAATTAGGGCACCATTACTAGTAGACTTTCTACACCGTCATTTCTACACAGATAAGACAGAACTTTAAACTTGAATATTTCTTTAACGGAATAAGATTTTGGAATGATTTTTTGACCATTTTGTCTCTTTTGAAGTTCTCTTTCATATAAGATGGACTTCCTTGACCACTGAACTAATCCTTTAAAGTAATAAGATTTTTGAACACTTTCTTCACAATTTTGTTTCTTTTGAAGTCCTCTTTCATACAAGATGGACTTGCTTGACCACTTGGTTGACCTTTGAATATTTTTTGATTTCTTGAATGGTTTGAGGATAATCATTTCTCTCTTCTGCTCATTTTGTCATAGCACTCTTCCAATGAACGGCTTCACTGATATTTCCAACATCCACACCGTGTCCGAGTGGCTAGACAGCATCAAGATGGCCAGGTATAAGGAGAATTTTGCCGAAGCCGGTTACGTACGCCTTGAAGATATTGCCAGACTAAGCCAAAGCGATCTGCCTAGACTAGGGGTGTGTCTGGTCGGGCACCAGAAGAAAATCATGAAAGGTATTCATTCGATAAGAGCACAGTTGGAACAGGCGGCAGAAACACTTGTATGAAAACAACGTTTTGATTGACGGAGACTTCTACAAAGACGTAAACCTGCCGCGTTTGTGAAATCAAGTGGGATTACTTGCAGACTGTCGCACGGGTACGAAAGAGTTTTAGCATAAATAAGCTCTTTGCTGATTGGTCAGATTCATGCTGGATTGATGGATTCAAAGAAGTGTTTTCTGTTCTAAGCTTAAAACATAAAGGCATGCTTTTGACCATTTTGGTTTGAATTTTCAAAAAGAAATTTCTTTAAATTTCATGGGAAATTTCAGAGAATTTTGAAAACCTTGGTGTGTGTGTAATGGACTAAGTCCGATAGTTTCGGGAAGTTTTGTAAGTCTACATCTCAAGTGAATAATCAATGAAAACTCAAAAAGGGGAGGAATGTGAGAATATAAAGTTCTGTTTGGCTTGGAAGAAAAGTAAGGGAGGTGAATTTTTTGAAGATTTGAACATTAGTTTATGTTTTGAATTTCCTCCTATAGTTGCGCCAGTACTAATTCTGTTCAGACAATCGTTTCTTTTCCGGAATATTGAAAACAACAGGAATACACTGCTGATTAATAAATAACAAACAGGCTAAAAAGCTTTTCACTTGAATCCACAACACATTCATTGTGATACAGGTCACATCAGGAATTGCCCAGTAGGGGCAGTCTAGTCTCCCTCCCTTGACAGGGGGAATTTTTTTTAAATATAAATATGTTACATACATGCAGAATTTTCCTTTACTCCCTGATGGAGGATGTAGCCCCCATCTGATGCAACCCTTGTGACATGTATTTGAAATACAAATAGTGTGAATTGATTTAATTCAATGGCAACATAAGAAATCTGTCACTACTTTACAGACAATTTGAAATTAATTAATTTGTTCAGTCATTTTTTTTACTTTTAATCAACATTTCTTGTCAATTTGTGGTTTTGTTATTCATCCAAAGATAAATGAAATACAACTTTTGTATAAGAGTTTTCTCATGAAATTTGATACTTTTGTTAATTTTATAATCTACTTTTTAATTATGAAATAAACATGCTCTTTGTAGCATATATTTCTTTAAGATAGTGTAGAGGTCATACATGTATGTCCAAATACATGGGAAGCAAAGGGGTCAAGGAACCCCCTTCCCCCCCCCTCCCCCTCTGAGTATATTACCTACATAATTACATTCTTTCTTTTTGGTTGGGAGGTAAAATTTGGGAATTTTGACAATAAAATTGGAGGAAAAAAAAGAAAAAAAACTTCTTCTCGATGATGTTCTGTCTAATATATGAAAAGACCTCTGTGGCATTGCGGTAAAACTTCAACTTTCCGATCTAGTGTCCTGGGTTTGATTCCCAGTGGGTCTCCAATCAGTGCTCCACGACTGGTTAATAAAACGACCGTGGGCGTCTTGACGTAAATACTCCATTGGACATTTGTTGGGATGTTATAAACCTTGGTGAACCAACCAAATGCGACATTTACCTTTTTATGGTGCATAATACGGGAGGGATTTGCCTACTGAAAGTGAAAGTCAAAGGGAGAGGAGGGGGAATTATGCTAAGATGCAAAAAATCCCCATAAAAATCACCAAAAGTAGGGCTTCCCCGCCTCAAAAACAAATCCCGCCTATGGTGGAAAATATGGTACAAATAGGAATAACGAACAGGTTTCTATTAAAAAATATGTGAAAACAATGACAATCATTTTTACTTTTGTTTTTCTTCTTTTTGTTTTGGTATTAAAAGAAAGGAATTTTTTCTCCATAATGTATGTAAAATTGTATTATTGTTTTTGCCTGTACAGTTTTATCAAAGAAATATATATTATTGTACAAAGATCAGTCTCAGAAGAGACTAAAAGAATATACTATGACAATCATATTGTAGTAGATGATGGTTTCCGCAGGAAATATTACCACAGGCATTTGAACTCGTTTGATGTGTTTGGTGACGGTAGTTATAACTGGGATTTTTTATTAACATAGTTTTGCATTCTATAAAGTTTCCTTTATCCTATGTAAAGGTGGAGCGGGGGAGGGGGTAATAAATATAACGACGCAACTTATACTTAAAAAAATAGAGTTTTCATCTTTAACTAGGGTATTTGATTAGATTACATGAAACTTTTCATTCATGTTGTCACTGTTATGAAAATTGATTGTTCTGATTAAACTGAGAAGAAATCTTTTAAAGAAGGACATTTTTACAATAAATAAACCAACATAAAATTTTTTTTTTCTTCGATGAAAACAAATTTCTTTCCTGTTTTGTTACTGGTTATTGATTTGTTTTCACTTACGTTCTCTGCATCAATAGCTATGTGCAGTAGCTATACAGGATGTGCAGTAGCTATACAGGATGTGCAGTAGCTATACAGGATGTGCAGTAGCTATACAGGATGTGCATTAGCTATACAGGATGGCAACTGGTCATTGAATTGTTTTCATTTATGTCCTCTGCATTAGTAGCTATACAGGATGTAGGACCAGAATAAAAAATATAAATAAACAGAAATTCTTAAATAGCTTTTTCTGTGCACTCACAAAGTTTAATCTTCAATCCTATTATGTATTGAATAGAGTCAGGGTGGGGGCTTTACTCCATAGCCCAGCCTCTCATATCCATAGCCTTTTTGTATGTATTGCTTTGGATATAAGGCTTTGTTTGAAGGATTGGCAGTGAGAATAGGTCAGGAAAATGGGCATTCTGTATGGCCGTTACTTATTTTCGAAATCTAACAGCATTGGATGTGTAAGCTATTGTTATTGCCAAACAACATTTTTTGGGGGTAATAGTTAACTTTTTTTAACCTGTTAAACTTATTAACTTCAATTTTGCAATATTTTATTTCCATGAAGTAATATCAAGCCATTATTAAGTTTTCATAATAATTTTCATGAATAATAAGAGCATTGGAGTAAAATTATGTCAAAGGATTAGTTCAGGGGTCAAGCAAGTCTTATCTGATATAAAAGATGACTTCAGAAGAAACAAAATGGTGAAGTCCTCTTTCATATAAGATGGACATGCTTGACCACTGAACTAATACTCTATTTTCCTTCAATATGAAATCAGTGTTTTCCACAAGATATTTGTTTTTCACAATGCACTTGATTTGAGTGCAGCAGTAGTCAACAGAGGCAGATCTAGGAAAATAGCAAGGGGGTTCTGGTTATTATTGTAGTAATAACAAAAGTTGGAACTTTTTCTGAGGTGGTTTTGAAAGTCGAAGAAAAATTGCCCAAACATTGAAGGAAATTTCCAGAAAATTAAACCGAAAATGGGAGAAAAATTGCCTTAGAGAATGAAGGTAATGTTCTTCGGGCAAAGATTGAGAGAATTCCATTAAATTTCGCGAAAATTTACAAGGAGGGTATCTGGGACTCTTTGTCGGTGAAAACATGCTGCGAATTTTGCAGAAGTGAACACCACGTTTTAATAATAATAATCGTAATGCTTATATAGCGCTTTTAAACTGTCATAGACTTTATCAAAGCGCTTTACAATTATTACCCTGGTCAACTCTCCTGAAAACTTTCTCACTCCCTGGGGAGCCTTTAGCCTACGTACACATGATACGTATATTTTAAACTTCAAATAATCTTTTTTTTATATTTCCTCTACATTTGCAACAATCTCCTGCAAAAATACCCAAGCAAACGTAGAGATTTAAGCCTCTAAAGGTCACCTATTTCACACTGGCTGTAATGGTAAAATGCCTTGTTTGCACCGACAAACTGATTGTTCAGATTTACGCACGTTATTTTGATGTCATCCCGAATACTCAAATTCTGTAAGTTTGAAAAGTTCATTAGCAGTGAAACCAAATAAAATTAAATTAGACCACAATTAAAGGGGGATTTTTGCAATACTTTATTTTCAGTACCATTAATTAATTTATAGACTTTCTTGCATCAGTTGGTTCAATGTGTAATAACGCAGGGTCGATCTTCTTGTGTTGAATGTTATGTAAGCCAACCCTTCTGTTTGATATAAAAGTTTTCCTGTTTCATTTTGTTCTACATTTTTTTTTTTTTGCAAAATGGATTAAAAAATTATCTTGCCTATTTTGTGCCATTTTGCAGGATTTATCACTAAGTTTTTTTTTTTTTTTAATAATTTGAAAACGGCAACATTTAATGCGTTCATTTCCAGGTATTTTCTTTAAGATGACAGGTAGTGATTTTTAAAGTAGAATTCAGTATTGTGGTTTGAAGGTATTTTATTATGCGTTCAAGACATGCTGTTTGTTGGAAGGCAACCTTGTGACAAAAAATGGTCCGAGCAGGTCCATAAATTAGTAGCATAGCTTAGGCCCTCCAAATTTAGCTGAGTCCTCTGAAAGATTTTTATGAAATTGCATATGTTTATATAGCTAGTTCCCCCTAATCGCATTTTCTCCCACCTCAATGGGCCCCTGTCCCCAGGTGTAGCTATGTCACTGCCAGAAATGTTTGTGTACACTATTAGTGATGTTACCGAACCTGTAGAAATGGTGGGAATCATCAGAGTTGGTGTGGAACCAGAAATATATCTAGAATTTTAGTTTTCTAAATTACGTAGTCTTCCTTAAATATTTCTTAGAGTAAGTCTTTTTGAGTTTTCATGCCAACAAAAAAAAAATCTACAGCCAGATAACATGGTACCAAATCTTACCAAAGGCAGATGACAATGGTGGGTATCTCCAAGTATGGACAATGGTGGTGAAGTAGGACTTACGGTACCGAATCCACATTTAATTAAGAACAGATAATGGTGGGTCCTCTTATGAGGAAAATGGTAAAGCAGGGGTACCATACCCAAGCAAAATTTCTAAGAACAGATACTGGTGAGGAAAATGTGGTGAGGAAAAAGTGGTGAGGAAAATAGAAGTGATAATGGGTACCATACACAAACATAATTTCTAAGAACAGCTAATGTGGACTCAGGAAAGATGGTGATATACCGCTTGGAAGTTAAAATTACAGGTACCATCCAAACGGCTACCATCCGAACTAATGATTTGGGGGTTTCTGGTTGGTACATATTGATGTTAGTGTAAGTAATGACACTCAAAAAAAATGAGTGATACCATTTCTAGACACATAACCAAGTATAAGATTTTGGGCTAAAATATTTTTGATCCTTTTCTAGAAAAATTTAATATTAATTAAGTGTTAATTAAATATTAATGAATTTGAATTAATCCACCTTCGTTTCAGCTATAATAGATACTTAAAAAAAGAGTCATATAAATTTAAGATAGAAGTGTGATTTAACAGACAAGAAAGTTAAAATATGTAAATGGAGATTATTTTAACCATGCTTTTACAGTGTAAATATCCTTATTGTACTAATATATGGCGGACAGAGTGTACAAATAATTCATCAAAATGTTAAGAGCTTACTGCAAATGAACCAAAGTATGCAAATAAAAAAGATTTCTAAAATAAATAATATTGTTTTGAATTTTATTTGATCATTTTTATTTGTTTTCTTGTTCATTAATTAAGGTTTCTCTAATGGCCCTGCTTTAACTTGTTCAGGGGTCAAACAGGACTTCAAGAAAGAGGATTTCAAAAGAAACAAAATAGTGCAGAAAGCGTTCAAAAATCTTATTCCGTTAAAGTTTGGTATCATTTGTGTAGAAATGACTGGTGTAGTAAGTCTACAATGGAAAGTTGGTGTCTTTATCCTCACATTCTTAACAATTGTTAATGTATTTTTCAAACTTTTTTCAGGTGGTATATTATAAATACCCTTCCTAGATTCAAATTTACTACTTTCTTGACATATCCTATGGTTTTTAAGCCTCAAAATCGTAGGACAAAATATGATAGAATACATAAAGACTTTTGAGGAATCTAAGGCTATGACATCACAACTTATCGGATTTCAGTCATTTCTACACAGATATCAAACTTTAAACTTAGATTTTTGAATGTTTCCTTTACTATTTTGTTTCTTTTGAAGTCCTCTTTCATTTAAGATGGACTTGCTTGACCCCTGAGCTAATCCTTTAAAGACCAGTTATTGTCACCAACATGGAGGTATATTGTGATACATGTGTTTTGATTGGTTGAATGGTACAATGTGCACTTATATTGATAGGCCAATCAGAATTGTTTTGGAATAAAATTTATGCCACCACATTTTAATCATGATAGATGGCCTTTAAGCAACACCCCAAGCCATGTTAATAAGGGATTAAAGGGACTCTCAACTAAAAATTGAGTGCCTAATTCTGGGTTTCCTAGAGTATAAATATAATCTTTTCAACAACACAGAGAATCGTCAATGCTCCACAAAATTTGTATTTTTTTTCATTACATCCAAATCTTGCTACAAATTTAAAATCACCCTCCCCCCGGCACTCCCCCCCCCCCCTCCCGGCAAGGACCTCAATTTGAGCAGGTGTGGCTTGGTAGACTCTGCCTAGATGCCATTTGTGAAGAGCCAGGTTTGGTAGCTAGAGGTACACCAGGACCAGATCATGTGAGTAATTTTAGGGCAGAAGCCCTTTGTTGGACTCTTCCCACAAAGATCGATTTTCCAATTTGTCCAAAAATGTGGAGGGGGAGGGTACTTATAGGTCCCGTTATAGCGACGCCACATGGAGGACAAAGGAAATGTCCCCCAATTGTCACCAAGATCGCATGATCTATTTTCCAATTCGTCCAAATCCGAGAAAAAATTATCAAGAAGTAAGGGTGTTCCCTACTTTCTAATGGTGCATGGCACTGTGCCACTGGGCTTATGATGATGAAAGGATGCTACATCAGTTAGTTATCAACGCTGATGGGTTCGAGTGCAAGGGGACAGAAAATTTCTAACCAGAGTTATTCATCAAGTTGACTTTTACTGTTTGATTGCCCTTGGTGGGCCGTTGAACAAATCTGTACAACAGCAGCAACAAAGGGTAAAGATGATACATCTGTCATCCGCATAAATTCCGAAAAATATGACCCTTACATTTTGGTTGAGTGCCCCCTCGAAGTGTCTACATACAGGTTCCATTACTCACAAGCACCAAATGCCATTAATATTTCATAACCCCATTTGATAATTTCCATGACAAATTTAGGACCAGCGGGCAACAACGTCATTGTTTTAAAATATATTAAAAACCATTAAAAAATCAATTCTTGATCAAAATCAGATAAACATTAACTCGAATTTCATAGCAATTTCTAACTTTAAAAATACAAAGTTCTAATGGTCAGACCTTGTAATGGTCAGACCCTGTGATGGTCAGACCTTGTGATGGTCAGACCCTGTGATGGTCAGACCCTGTGATGGTCAGACCCTGTGATGGTGATGATGGTCAGACCTTGTGATGGTCAGACCCTGTGATGGTCAGACCCTGTGATGGTCAGACCCTGTGATGGTCAGACCCTGTGATGGTCAGACCCTGTGATGGTCAGACCCTGTGATGGTCAGACCCTGTGATGGTCAGACCAGTGATGGTCAGACCCTGTGATGGTCAGACCCTGTGATGGTCAGACCCTGTGATGGTCAGACCCTGTGATGGTCAGACCCTGTGATGGTCAGACCCTGTGATGGTCAGACCCTGTGATGGTCAGACCCTGTGATGGTCAGACCCTGTGATGGTCAGACCCTGTGATGGTCAGACCCTGTGATGGTCAGACCCTGTGATGGTCAGACCCTGTGATGGTCAGACCCTGTGATGGTCAGACCCTGTGATGGTCAGACCCTGTGATGGTGACCCTGTGATGGTCAGACCCTGTGATGGTCAGACCCTGTGATGGTCAGACCCTGTGATGGTCAGACCCTGTGATGGTCAGACCCTGTGATGGTCAGACCCTGTGATGGTCAGACCCTGTGATGGTCAGACCCTGTGATGGTCAGACCCTGTGATGGTCAGACCCTGTGATGGTCAGACCCTGTGATGGTCAGACCCTGTGATGGTCAGACCCTGTGATGGTCAGACCCTGTGATGGTCAGACCCTGTGATGGTCTGTGACCCTGTGATGGTCAGACCCTGTGATGGTCAGACCCTGTGATGGTCAGACCCTGTGATGGTCAGACCCTGTGATGGTCAGACCCTGTGATGGTCAGACCCTGTGATGGTCAGACCCTGTGATGGTCAGACCCTGTGATGGTCAGACCCTGTGATGGTCAGACCCTGTGATGGTCAGACCCTGTGATGGTCAGACCCTGTGATGGTCAGACCCCTGTGATGGTCAGACCCTGTGATGGTCAGACCCTGTGATGGTCAGACCCTGTGATGGTCAGACCCTGTGATGGTCAGACCCTGTGATGGTCAGACCCTGTGATGGTCAGACCCTGTGATGGTCAGACCCTGTGATGGTCAGACCCTGTGATGGTCAGACCCTGTGATGGTCAGACCCTGTGATGGTCAGACCCTGTGATGGTCAGACCCTGTGATGGTCAGACCCTGTGATGGTCAGACCCTGTGTCAGACCCTGTGATGGTCAGACCCTGTGATGGTCAGACCCTGTGATGGTCAGACCCTGTGATGGTCAGACCCTGTGATGGTCAGTCAGACCCTGTGATGGTCAGACCCTGTGATGGTCAGACCCTGTGATGGTCAGACCCTGTGATGGTCAGACCCTGTGATGGTGATGGTCAGACCTTGTGATGGTCAGACCCTGTGATGGTCAGACCCTGTGATGGTCAGACCTTGTGATGGTCAGACCCTGTGATGGTCAGACCTTGTGATGGTCAGACCTTGTGATGGTCAGACCTTGTGATGGTCAGACCTTGTAATGGTCAGGCCAAAATTTGATGGCTTTCTTTTAAAAATACACTGTTTTAAATCTTCCGCAATATTCTTCTACAGATAACAGCCAAGGGTCAAGGATGCCAGGTTTTCATGCAATCATAATGGAAGGCCCCTTGATTTGTTGAATGCTTTCAGAAACATCTTAAATAAGATTATTTTCACGGCTTCTGAAGTCTTTTCATATCCAACTGTAAAGCGATGGATCGGTTGAGCAGATCTTGCGTCGCTTTGGACCTTGGTGGAATTCTTCGAATTGGTGCAAATTCTTCATCCTGATGAAAGGAAAAGAGAGATGGACCAAATTTAAATTGAATTATATTTCATCAAATCAATCAATGACATTCATAACCAAAACAAATTTACAGTAAGGTAGCATACAACTAAGAACAAACCACGCAAGAAAACCATGGGTGGAAATTTTAAACGCAACTACATAGCACCGCTGTACAAGAGCAAAACAAAGCAAAGGAGTTATTATGGAAGGCGACCTAAAAAAAAGATTTTCCTGAGATTTCCTCAGAAAAGTTCGGTTTTTTTAAGAATTGCTCAGAAAATGTTCATTTCTTCAGAATTCCTTGAAATCATTTGATATTTCCTTAGAAGATAACTTGGAGATGATATATTTTTCCAATATTCTTCAGAGATCATCAAAGCGTCTCTCATAACACTTGAGGTTTCAAATCCTTCAAAATATTTGTGCATCAACAGCTGTATCAGGCATGATTATTAAACTCCGCCTTCATAATTCTGTTCATTTGCATAAAGTTGCTACAGCATATGAATTGACAAGACTTTCAAACTTAGAATGCTCAATCAGGGAGTGTGACAGGATGTGACTGCATATGGACATAGGGAGAGATGCCATGAGGGACATGGGAGGGAGCCATGTGGGACGTGGGTGGGAGCCATGTGGGACGTGGGTGGGAGCCATGTGGGATGTGGGTGGGAGCCATGTGGGATGTAGGTGGGAGCCATGTGGGACGTGGGTGGGAGCCATGTCGGACATGGGTGGGAGCCATATGGGACGTGGGTGGGAGCCATGTGGGACATGGGTGGGAGTCATGTGGGGCGTGGGTGGGAGCCATGTGGGGCGTGGGTGGGAGCCATGTGGGAGGTGGGTGGGAGCTATGTGGGACGTAGGTGGGAGCCATGTGGGATGTGGGTGGGAGCCATGTGGGACGTGGGTGGGAGCCATGTGGGACGTGGGTGGGAGCCATGTGGGACGTGGGTGGGAGCCATGTGGGACGTGGGTGGAAGCCATGTGGGACGTGGGTGGGAGCCATGTGGGATGTGGGTGGGAGCCATGTGGGACATGGGTGGGAGCCATGTGGGAAATATGGTGGGATATATACCATGCGGTATGCAGGCATGATTATTTGACTCCGCCTTTATTTTCTTATTCAACAGTCATTTGCATAAGTTTATGAAATGACACTTTCAAACTTGGTATGCTCAATCAGGGACTGATAGCTAGGATAAGACTGCTTATAGAGTCTATGGATATAGGGTGGGATGCCATGTGGGACATCGATTGAGATGCTATGTGGGACATAGGGTGGGAGCCATGTGGTGCATACGATGGGATGCCATGTGTGACACAGAGTGGGATACCACCTGTGACATAGGGTGGTATTCCATGTGTGACATAGGGTAGGAGGCCATGTAGGACATTGGATGTGATGCCATGTGGGACATAAAGTGGGATGTCACTGGGACATGGGAGGGATACCATGTGCGACATATGGTGGGATCCAATGTGGGACATAAGCTGGTATGCCATGTGGAACATCGGGTGAGAAGTCTTGATGCGGGACATAAGGTGAGATGCCATGCGAGACATAGGGAGTGATGCCATGTGAGACATAGGGAGGGATAACATGTGGGACATAGGTAGGGATGACTTGTGGGACATGGTGGGATCCAATATGGGACATAGGATGGGATGCCATGTAGAACATAGGGTGAGATGCCATGTGGGAAATGGTGGAATGCCATGTGGGCCATATGGTGGAATGCCATGTGGGACATGGGATGCCATGTGGGACATGGGATGCCATGTGGGACATGGCATGTCATGCAGGATATGGGATGCCATTTGGGACATGGGATTCCATGTGGGACATAGGATGCCATGTGGGACATAGGATGCCATGTGGGACATAGGATGCCATGTGGGATATAGTGTGGGATGCCATTTTTATAATTGGCCGGGTCATATGATGTGGGTGTCAATTTGCATGGGCATGTGAACTATGGCGGTATTTACCGTTCTAGTTTGAAAATAACAAGGCAATTGGTAAGTTAGTTTGAGGTGATTGGGCAGAAGGTTCCAGATGCGAGGAGCAAGACATCCACAAAATGTGAGTGCTGAGTGAGTTCAATCAATGAGTGATGAAAGAAAAAGATATCCATCTTATATGTTAGAGGGCATGGGCAGCGATCCCAGAGGGGGGGGGGGGGACATGTTCCCTTAATAATTTTGCTGGAGGGACGAATATCATTACGTCCCCCCTCCTGAAAAATGAAGCCTTACATAAAGTCTACAAAGCTGGCTACACCATTGTCTAGGTTGGCCCCCCACTTCTAATTTTGGAAAGAAATCACCGCCCCACTGATAGAGGGCTAAAACACAACTGCGAAGAAATTGCTACAGTATCTTACTCGTTCCAGGCAGGAGAGAGCAAATTTTGAAAATAATACCAGCTGTTTTAAAATGACTGGTGTAAAAAATATGCTCTACATGAGTGATATTGCACATTCACTTTCTTGATACAAGTTGATCAAACCTTTTTCAACAGATTTTATTTTTTTTCTTCAAATTTTCTTCAGTTAAGTTATTCACTTGATTATTTACTACTAATCTGTTGGTACAGTATATATTCAGTGGTTATAAGGAACAAAAATTCGAAAAATATTTTAGATAAAACATGCACATATTGTGAGGTTGTGATGTCACCTATAGTCTGTTTTCAGTCATTTCTATGCAAATCTCCTAGAGCTACAAACTGGAGTATCTCCTTCACAAACTAATACTTCATTCACATTGTTCCTTTCATTCTCCTCTGTCAAATGATATGAAAATTCATGACCAAACTTGCAAGAACTGAAATATGTTCAAACATTGATATGAAACATGAACTAGGAAACTTATCTTCAATATTTCAAGACTACACTGCTCTAAAGCAAGAGTAACATTTATGAAGGTAAATAAGATATGGAACTCAAACACATTCTCAATATATACAGAAATACGACTGTTTAACTCTCTTGTTAAGTCTGTACTCTTGTATGGTTGCGAGACATGGAGATTTAATATAGCAGATAATAAAATGCTGGATACATTTATGTTCAAATGCTACAGGAGATTTTTGAAGATCAGATGGCCATATGTAATATCTAACGATGAAATACTGAGAATCACTAAACATGACAAAATCAGCACTGAAGTAAAAAGAAGGTGGACGTGGATTGTTCATATGATATGGAGAAGGGCTGTCAAGAGGGAGAGGAAAGTGATGGGATGGAGCTTGTGGACAGAAGCCAGACAAGTTGCAAATAACAGAGTCCAGTGGAGAGAGTGCACTGCAGCCTTATGGGCCAGGAGGCCTGAAGAGCCTAGGTGAGGTAAGCCTTATGGGGCAGGCGGCCTGAAGAGCCTAGGTCAGGTAAGGTGACACTTCTGAGGATTGTATAGTTTTTCTTGTTTGTTTGTTTGATGAGGGCTTAACGGCACCACGACAGCGAGGGTCAAATTGTGCCTGAGAGGTTACATCATTCCAGAGATAGGAAGAAAAGGAAATAGGGGGAGATTGAGAGAAGTACGGGGGATAATAGCCAGGAAGCTGGGATCAAAAGAGGAAGTGCAGGGGTGCAAAAAAGGGGTAAATGTAGGTAGAGGGGTGGGAGGGTTTTTCGGGAAGAGCTCGGCTATGGAGTTGTGAGGGGTGAGGGAAGCTCTGGGGAGGATGTACAGGGGCAGGCAAGGAGGATGTGGTGGTTGTTGGGGAATTGCTGCAGAGGAGTGGGGAGCCTGTAAAGAGTTGGGAGTGAGTGAGGTGGGTGTGACCTATTCTAAGGCGAGCAATGTGGGCGTTGTTGATACGGGAGAGATTGTGGATGGTGGGTTGGTCGGAATGGTGGGTTAAATGTTGTGGAATTTGTTATCAATTTGAAAGTCCCATGAGGTTTGCCAGCGGTCACGAACAAGGTAAGAGATAAAGCGTTTTGATGTCAGCAAGGGTTTTGGGAAAGGGGGAGGTTGAGGGCAAGCTTAGTGGCTGAATCAGCTCTGTCATTGCCGGGAATGCCAACATGGCTGGGTATTCAGAAGAAAAGAATACTTTTCCTGCAGGAAGGAGGGGGAAGGGGGAGTGTGTTGACCTTGACCTAAGGCATCGACACGGGTGGGTGAGCACACTGCCTTGCCATCTGGTTCATGTTTTTCCACGCCTCTCGGTCATTTGCCAATCTAGCTATCTCGACTATAGTGATGTGTTGTGCAAGGTCTTGTCTGATGCAATCCATCCATCGTTTTGCAGGCCTTCCACTTGGACTGTTCCTTAAACCCTTGCAGGCCTTCCACTTGGACTATTCCTTAAACCCTTGCAGGCCTTCCACTTGGAGGGTTCCTTGGACCCTTGCAGGCCTTCCACTGAGACGGTTCCTTGGACCCTTGCAGACCTTCCACTTGGACGGTTCCTTGGACCCTTGCAGGCCTTCCACTCTGACGGTTCCTTGGACCCTTGCAGGCCTTCCACTCTGACGGTTCCTTAGACCTTTGCAGGCCTTCCACTTGGACGGTTCCTTGGACCCTTGCAGGCCTTTCACTTGGACGGTTCCTTAGACCTTTGCAGGCCTTCCACTTGGACGGTTCCTTGGACCCTTGCAGGCCTTCCACTCTGACGGTTCCTTGGACCCTTGCAGGCCTTCCACTCTGACGGTTCTTCTGACCCTTGCAGGCCTTTCACTTGGACGGTTCCTTGGACCCTTGCAGGCCTTTCACTTGGACGGTTCCTTAGACCCTTGCAGGCCTTCCACTTGGACGGTTCCTTGGACCCTTGCAGGCCTTCCACTTGGCGGTTCCTTGGACCCTTGCAGGCCTTTCACTTGGACGGTTCTTTGGATCTTGCAGGCCTTCCACTCTGATGGTTCCTTGGACCCTTGCAGGCCTTCCACTCTGATGGTTTCTTGGACCCTTGCAAGCCTTCCACTTGGACGGTTCCTTAAACCCTTGTAGGCCTTCCACTTGGACGGTTTCTTGGACCCTTGCAGGCCTTCCACTCTGAAGGTTCCTTGGACCCTTGCAGGCCTTCCACTCTGACGGTTCCTTGGACCCTTGCAGGCCTTCCACTCTGACGGTTCTTCTGACCCTTGCAGGCCTTTCACTTGGACGGTTCCTTGGACCCTTGCAGGCCTTCCACTTGAACGGTTCCTTGGACCCTTGCAGGCCTTTTACTCTGACGGTTCCTTGGACCCTTGCAGGCCTTCCACTCTGACGGTTCCTTAGACCTTTGCAGGCCTTCCACTTGGATGGTTCCTTGGACCCTTGCAGGCCATCCACTTGGACGTTCCTTGGACCCTTGCAGGCCATCCACTTGGACGGTTCCTTGGACCCTTGCAGGCCTTCCACTCTGACGGTTCCTTAGACCTTTGCAGGCCTTCCACTTGGACAGTTCCTTGGACCCTTGCAGGCCATCCACTTGGACGGTTCCTTGGACCCTTGCAGGCCTTCCACTCTGACGGTTCCTTAGACCTTTGCAGGCCATCCACTTGGACGGTTCCTTGGACCCTTGCAGGCCTTCCTCTTGGACAGTTCCTTGGACCCTTGCAGGCCATCCACTTGGACGGTTCCTTGGACCCTTGCATCCATAAGGATTTTGGGGTATCTGGAAGGAGGCATTTGCTGGATGTGTTCGAAGAAGCAGTCTTTTCAGCTGTATGCGATCGAGGACTGTGATCTTTGCGTTCAGTGTATATTTGAGTTTCAGATTCTGTTCAATCGGGATACTCGGAGAATCTTCCTCAAGCATATCTTACTAAACAGAAAATTTGAGCAGGAATCCATAGACCTTGAAAGGATTAGTTCAGGGGTTAAATTAGTTTGGTATCATTTGTGTAGAAACGACTGAAATCAAACAAGGTATAATAATGTCACAGCCTCAGATTCCTCAAAGTCTTGATGTATTCTATCATATTTTGTACTGCAATTTTGTGATTAAAACCATGGGATATGTCAGGAAAGTAGTAAAGCAGAATCACTGAAGGTTTATTATAATTTACCACCTGAAGAAAGTTAGAGGAAAAATAAGTAAACAAATATTGAAATAAATGTTCTTTATATACATTAGCATTTCTTAAGAGTGTGATGTTGAGGGCCCCAACCTTCCATAGTAGACTTACTACATGAGTCAAGTCTACACTGATAAGACATAACTTTTAACTTGAATATCTCCTTAACTTAATAAGATCACTAACTACTGAACTAATCTGTTGAAGGATTACTTCAGTGGTCAAGCCCGTTCATCCTATGTGTTTGTTTGTTTGTTTAATGAGGTCTTAACGGCACTACGACAACGAGGGTCAAATT
This sequence comes from Chiridota heheva, assembly GCA_020152595.1. Classification (NCBI taxonomy): domain Eukaryota; kingdom Metazoa; phylum Echinodermata; class Holothuroidea; order Apodida; family Chiridotidae; genus Chiridota; species Chiridota heheva. Next base: position 834,093 of record JAIGNY010000456.1, read on the forward strand.
GTGCATGAGAGGTCAGATCATTCTAGAGGTAGGAAGGAAAGGAAACAGGGGAAGAATGAGAGAAATTCAAGAACAAAAGTCAGAAAGCTGTGATCGAGAGAGGAGTTGCATGAGTGAAACAAAAACAAAGTAGAGAGGAGGTGGAAGAGGAGAATTAAATATGGTTGTAGAGGGAAGCATGATGAAGGAAAGAGATAATTTTATCTGCAGGATTTTTCTGAAAGAACTTAGCAATTGAGTTGTGGGGAGCGAGGGAAGCTCTGGGAAGGTTGTACAGGGGGAAAGCAAAGAGAACGTGATGGATTGTGAGGGTGCAGTGGCAATTGTCACAGAGGGGTTGGGGGGAACCAATAAGGAGGTGGGAGTGAGTGAGGTGGGTGTGACCAATTCTAAGACGGGTCCATGAGGTTTGCCAGCCGTCATAAAGAAGGGAAGCGATAAGCGGTTTGATGTCAGAGAGGGTTTTGGGAAAAGGGGTAGGGAGGAGGTTAAGGGCAAGCTTAGCGGCTGCATCAGCCCTGTCATTGCCAGGGATGTCAACATGGCTGGGTATCCAGAAGAAAAGAACACTTTTCCTGCAGAGGGTGGGAGAAAGGAGTTTCTGGAGGAGGAGGTGGCATGTAAGATTATCCCATTTAAGATTGAGTAAAGAAGTAAGAACAGCCTTTAATCGGAGAAAATAGCAAAGTGGTTGAGATGAGAGTACTCAATAAAGTTAAGAGCGAGGGGAATGGCCTTAGTCTCAGCTGAAAAGATGGATGAGTAGTCGGGAAGTCTGCTACTGAGGGTGATGTCTTGGATGACGGCAGCAGCAGCTGTCTTGTTGCCTTCCTTGGAGCCATCAGTAGAGATGGAGGTGTAATTTGAGAGTTGGTCTTTGATTTGGTTGCGGAGATTGATGAAGAGGTTGGGGTGGATTTGAGTTTTGTGATGAGTGGAGAGGTCTAGGTGAACAGAAGGGAGGGGGGTGGCCCAAGGAGGAAAAGTGGGCCAGGAGTAGGTGCCGAGAGTGGCGGGGTTGATGCCGAGATGGAAGAGGTCTGATTTAATACGTAAGCTGAAGGGAGGGGATAGGGTTTTAGTCCTATCAAAAAGGGTGAAGAAATTGGGTTACCTAATGAGGTTGTAAACAGGGTTCTGGGTGTTGGTGAGGACTCTAAAAGTAGAAAGGGGGCTTTGTTGGCTTCTACATGACGGCTGGTGATTGGGGAGGTCCTGCTTTACTTTGGATGGTGTTGATGTGGTTGAGGTATGAGTTGTGAGCGACACAGTAGACAATATTGCCATAGTCAAGCTTGGCACGAATAGTGAGCCTGAAAATTTTGAGAGGACTTAAAAACAAAGCAACATGGTGAACAAAGCATTCAAAAATCTTATTCCGTTATGGAGATATGCAAGTTTAAAGTTTGGTATCATTTGTGTAGAAACGACTGAAATCAGACTAGTTGTGATGTCACAGCCTCAGATTCCTCAAAATCTTTATGTATTTTAAAGAAAGTTTATTGAATTTTTTCACTATTTAAATTATTTTTCCTCAAAATTTTTTCAGGTGGTATGATATAAATATCCTTCCTAGATTTAGTTTTACTACTTTCCTGATGTATCCAATACTTTTTAAGCTACAAAATTGCAGGACAAAATATGATAGAATACATAAGGACTTTTGAGGAATCTGAGGCTATGACATCACAACTAGTCTGTTTTCAGTCGTTTTTACACAAATGATACCAAACTTAGATATTTGAATGCTTTCTTCACCATTTTGTTTCTTTTGAAGTCCTTTTTCATTTAAGATGGACTTGCTTGACCCCTGAACTAATCCTTTAAGATTAGTCTTTGTGAGGTAAGGGGAGAGCATGACTGACCTGTTTATCAAAGTAAGCACTTTGCACCGTCTTCTTCAATTCATTCTTGAGATCCATGCTGTCCGCCGGGGGCATCATAAATGGACGGGAATTCTGCCACCCTGCAAGGCAGTGCTGGAAGTATAATCACAATATAAGTTTCCACCAAATTAATATCAAACTGAATTATCTGCTACAAATGCACAACAATTGCATTTCAAACTAGAATGTTAGCACTCTGTAGAGTATGTACCTCTGCCCCCTTAGCAATTCCAACATTCCTAATAATTTTGTAAGTTTATTCAATCCCCATACCCAATACAATCAACCTCAGAAATCTAAAGTTTTAGCCCTAAAATATCTCTTTTGATCTCTATTGATCATTTGCATTCTGAACACTTTAGGATCATCTTCTGACTGATTTCTTCTACTGTGTTCAGTTTTATTCTGGCCAAGCATTCATTGTTTGAGTTTCCTTTAAGCAAGAATCACATTCTATCATATTTCATTCATGGCAGAAACCAATTGATTTTACTTTCACTGATACCAAAGCCCAATTGATTTGATTTTCTTTGAGTCCAGAAAATTAATTGTTTGGATTTCCTTTTAGATCATGAATTCATTGTTCAGCACATTCCAGCAATTGGAAAGTTTCAACTAAGTCTCGACAGACCTTACCCTAAAAACCCCACTCCCAGTGGCATAGAAAGCGGAGGGCAGGGGCAGGCTTCCCCTAGGAAGTTTGCTTTCCCAGTACAGCCATCTCTTTCCTGGTCTGGCCAAACTGGCCAACTGGTCAAAACGTCTGGAAAACTGGCCAAAATTTCCCCAAACTGGCCAAAATAACCTGCAAAAGTGGTCAAAAGTTGCAGCAACTTTTCATGGAAACTTAATTTACCAGTGAAATTTATCACAGGAATATTTTGGGTTTTTTGCACCCCAGAAAGTTGAACCTTCCTATGCCCCTGTCCACTCCTCCATTTCTGCCCTCTCCATTGGAAAGTTTCAACTTAGTCTTGACAGATTTCATTCTAAAACATCCCCAGCCCTCAATTTCTGCCCTTCCCCGACTCAAATAAGTCCCAAATGTTAATCACTTCTTCCTCAAACAGTAACAGAACCACCCACCAAATTCAATCAAAATCTAATCATCAGTTCTTGAGATATCTTGATGACAGACAAACTCACCTTAAAATGTCCCACCCTTTCATTTGCACCCTTCCCCTGTTTCAATATTTCCCCAATTCAAATCACTTCTTCCTTAAGCAAAACTAAAACCATACACCAAATTTAATCAATTTCAATAATCAAGTTCTTGAAATATGTTGTTAATCACAAACAATTCACTCTAAAACATCCTCACCCCTCCAATTCTGTCCTTTTCTTGTTCCAATATGTCCCAAATTGTAATCACTACTTCCTTAAGCATTACCAAAACCACATACTCAAATTTTACTCAAAATCCAATTATAAGTTCTTGAGATATGACAAACAAACAAACAAACGCAGGCAAAATAATAACCTCCATCCAGCTTCGTTGGCAGAGGTAATAATTGATAATGAA